>VXBN01014625.1:244314-468177 GCA_013397395.1 Sinosuthora webbiana | reverse complement strand
TTTTTTTTTTTTTTTCATAATGTTTGATTTCCTCTATAACTAAACACTAAAGTACTAATATTATTTGCATGAACTAGATTTCAGTTGCATCAGGGATAGTTCTGCCTATTTCAGCAGATTGTGATAGAACAATCAGAAGTAATATCGGAAGTATCACAATAGCTGAGCTATCTTACAGCATTTCTGAGGCTATGGATTCTGTAAAAGAATAAGCAAACAGCAGGTCAATGTGTTACTAATCATAATAGTGTGGTAGTGGTGTTAATGGCTGCTCCAAGGCAGGGAAGCTGCAGTGAGTGGAAACCTGTGAGTTCATCTCCACCTTTGTGAGGAGCAGCCAGAGCACACACTCAGAGACATGGGGCACTAAACACATGCATCATCAGCACTACACCCTCATCTGGGTGCTGGGCAGGAGCAGGGGAGTGCTCTCAGCCACAGGGTGTTCCCCAGCTGGGACAGTAGGTAGCAGAGATGTGGAGGTAACACTGTTCCCATAGGTCTTCCCACTTTGTTTCACACAGTTAAGAAAAATACCACTGGCTACCTGTTGTAAAAAAAGCAGGAATGTTGTATTGTCATGCAAATATCAGGCTTATGGGAAGGCCTCACAGACTGCTTGTGTTGGTGCAGAAGGGGGCAATGACAGAGTTGAGCAGTGTTTCTGGCCAAGCCATATTGGGTGTCCTAAATTTCTCAGCAGTTTTGGCCTTATGTCTTAACTTCAACAGAATTTAGGTGTACCGGATTGGACTTGGGCATTGTTCAGGTTAGTGATCTTCTGCAAAGTATTATTTTTTTAATAATAACTAGAAGTATGCATTGGTAAGAGGTTGGACGGGAAACTTGGACGTGTCAACAGCTGGTATGAGGGAGATACACCCAATAAGGTAAGCAGTGTACAGTGGTTTGCTGGTTTTGCTGTTCATATGCAATAGTAAAAGGCAAGTGGTCACACCAGGGTCAGGGGAGGCGGATGCCATACTCAGGGCCCCTGCTGAGAGCTCAGTGAAAAAGAAGCTCTTTGGCATGTTTCCTGAGTGTTCAAGCATCCAAGGCTGCTGCTATTGCTGTAGACTGCCTCTAAGATCAGAGCACCACCTGTGGCTTTGGATTGAATATTACAGAGGACACATCACTCCTATGTGAAAGAGGAATCTTCTCTTGGGAACAGCATGGCTCTTGCCATTTCTGGGTAAGCAAAGCAAGCTGTTTGTGAGATGTGGAGGACTTGTCCTGACATCACAACTTGATCTGCTGAGACCATCTCTTGCTGTGCCAGAAAGAACCAAAATATGGCCTGGGAGATGTCCTGGAATATATATGAATATATGGAGCAAAAGAGACTAGCAGGATGGAAGCTGTGAGACAGAGAGTTTTGTGAAGTACTGAGAAGAGGACACACAAGGAGAGGAATTTTTTTTTAAAGATATACCATATAATATGCAGCGGTTTGGCAGAGGGGCAACTTCAGAGCAAGACTGAATTAGAGGCATTAAAGAACACAGAATTCAGCAAGAAATGAAGTAAATAATAAGCACATAAAAATACACAGGGTAGAAAGTACATTGAAAATAGCCTCTTCCTGGGTATGCCCATGATTTTCTACCAGACTAATTCAGCACCTACACCTTTTTTGAGAGCATTTAGGGTCCAAAAAGGGAGATCCTCCATGAAGTAACTTCTCAAACTTACCTTGCTTGATGAGACCAAACTTCCTTAAAATTCAACTAAGTCCAAGTATTGATGGAGATGGTGTTTTTTTTTTTTTTGCTATAACGAGTAAGAAGTTCAAGTTCAGATCCCTAGTTATCCAGTTCTCTATTGAGATTTGGTCAGTTGAAATCTCAATCCCCTGCTGCCCAAAGGCTCATCCAAAGTTTAGATATAAATCATAGCAAAAGGAGTGGAAGGCAGGGAGGATGTTAAAGCAAAGGATGCTATTTCATGAGTCCAGGAGGAGAGGGATAAGAGGGTCACAAGGGACCTGGAGGCTGTATCTCAAGTGTTTGACTTGGAATTATTGCAAAATCACTGTTTAGAGCTGGAGCTGTAACATTTCCACCCTCTTTTTCTTAAAATAGGCATTTAGAGTAAATCTGATTTCAGTCCTTCAACACACTAATTCTCCAAATATAAAGATGGGTACAATAATAGCTGCCTTCTCATAGCCAGTATGTGAAACTAAATTCTTGAATCTGTATGAGACTCTCAGATATGGTTCTGAATTTTTCCCTATGGTCAGTTGGGAGGAAAAGAGCTCTCTATTAAAAAAAAAAAAAAATTCTCTCTATAAATAAGGCTTTGAAACAGTGGGCAGCTAGTAAGGAAAAAGCAAAATATTTAAGAACTGCTCATGGTTTTGCAGCAATTTATTATTAAAACAAAGTATAAGTGATAATACTGTGACAAAGAGTGTGAAATTATAAAAGTCTTTATTAGAACATAAATTTTTTTTAGCACTTTATCTCTCTGAACCTATGAATGAGCTAAATTCTGCTTTTCTGAGAGGGCTGCTTAAAGAATCCTCTGTTAGAATATGTTCCACTGTTGATAATTAAAACCAGTAAAATATCCTGAAAATCCAAAAATGTCTCTGTTTGTATCCAAAAAGGATGGTTGGCACAATCCTGCCAACATGCTTTTCTGATAAACTCTTTGGGCACTGGAATCATCTGCCCAGGGAGGTGGTGGAGTCACTGTCCCTGGAAGTGTTTATAAAAAGACTGGACATGGCACTCAGTGCCATGGTTTAGTTGATAAGGTGGTGCTAGGTCATAGGTTAGATTGGATGATCTCAAAGGATTTTTCCAACCTAGTTAACTCTGTGATACTGTGATGTAAAGTGATAAGCAAGAAGTTGTGGTATCTCTGCAGGCAGATAGAGGTTGCATCTTTTCTGTACAAAGTCATGCCTTTGTGTAACTACACATGCCTGCATTCTCATAGTCACTCACTCTGGCCCACTGGCTTATAGTTATGTGACACATAAATGTTTAATCTGCTTTATACTGGAGTGGTCACATAAGAGGTAATATTTAAGGACATAGAAGGTCTTGTGACACATGGGATCACAGATAAGGAATAAAGGCACACAAAGGAGCTACTGAATGGTCAGAAGCTTCTTTAAAGAAAATGTAAGACAGCATTCCTGAGAGAACCACCTACTGCCAATTCACTCAGCATTTCATGAATGGCCTTGTTTATAGAAGTGCTTGAAAAAATTTACCCCGTCTCACTTGTTTGCACACAAATTACAGCTCTACATTCGTAAAAATCTCTTCTTTTTGAAAGGCCCCTTTAGCACCCAGTACACTTCTGTATATCAATTACTTTTTGGTAGGCCAGAACAGTTTCAGGAAGTGTGCAGTGAACTGAAAATGTCTGCATTCATTACGTTAGGTGATTCTCTCGTTCCATTCCACCAGGATGAAGTGTTTGGCATATTTATGTTAATTTATATCCATTCACTGAAAACTGTCAGCAACATCTGATAGATTTTGGGGTCTCTTCATCTGAATGTCCCTATGGGCACCGGTGGCCCAGAAACATCTTGTCCTCTCCTCTCTGGGAGGATTCAGAGGAAGGGACATGAGGAGGAAGTGCTCTGCAGGGTCTGGCTTCTGGCTGCTGCTTGCTCTCATGTGAAATGGCTAAAGGGACCAAAATTATGTGGGACACAAAGCCAACACTACTTAAATAATAAGCAACACTGCCCCTGTTAAAATTCCCCCCTCCTCCCTCTCAAATCACAGGTAATGCAGTTTATTTGTTCCCTCAGTGCATGGATGAGGTTTTCTTGTAAGAAAGGTCTGGCTGAAGCCCTGTCCATAAGGGATAGAAAAGATACTGATGGATGGGGAAAAGAAATGACTTCGGATACCAAGATATGCCGCATGATAGAACCTTCTACATACTATGGCTTTGTAATGTTGTCCTTAAGGTCTCCCAGATTCCTAGACATTCTTCAATGGCTAAAATCCTCTTTTCACTTGCCTGTTAGAAACAAAAGTTTCTGACATAAAGCTCACCTTGGTGTATGTGTGGTCAGGCTGTTGTGCTGTGTTTGGTTTGGAGCTAATGTTGCCTGCCACTGGGGTAAATGAAAGGTCATCCATCAGCCATTCAATGTTTCTTCTGACTGGCAGGGAACTCAGAGTAGAGAATTTTAACTACTTGTTGAGCTAACATACCTTAATACAGTTCTTATGCTGTCATTGCTGGAGAGGTAATACACAACATCTGAAATTTTTGTTAATTACTTTTAATATCAGAAGTCTAGATGTGGGACATTTATGGTAGACAGAGTGTGTGATTAAACTTTACTTGTGGAGCTGCTGAAATTTCTTCATCTTCACAGTATAACAGAGCTCATACTATCCCTTGGGGTAATGCATAAGACCATCTGTTGTGCATGAAGAAAGTGCTGAAAATAGTAGAAAGTTCAATCTTCTGTGCTTTGGTTTGGAAAAGAGCCAGTCACCACTTAAGATGAGAGAAGACACCTTGAGAAGAGCAGTTCACAGGTGAAGGCAGGAGAGGACTGTAGTCCTCCACTGGAGTATCCTGCAAAGACAAGATGATGCAATTAATTTCAAAGGAAAATTTCTTTGTTATTATAGAAATGGAGATAAAAGCATTGTTAGTTCACAGGAGAATCAATTTAATTTTCTATTTTTTTTCTGAGCTCATTAAAAGCCAGCAGCTCCTCTCAGGTATTGCAGTTTCTCTGATATTACATGAAAAATGAAGCTTTTAGCCTGAAAGGGCGTCAACTAGTGGCAGCATAGCAGCTCAGCAGCAGTTCTTTTCCCCTCTTCTGAGAACTGCCTTCCATTTCGTTTGTCTTTTTACACTTTCTCCCTCAATAATTTTTCCACCACTTAATTGTGATTTGAAATATGTGTGCTGACAGAGGAGATAAGATTGATGGATGACCTCTTATGTTCTTCTGTTCAGAGAAGATGAATCAAACTAAATCGTTTTACTAGTTAATAAAAACAACCTACTCTTTTTTGTTGTTGTTGTTGTTGTTAATAACACAGCAAAGAAGTTCAGGGAGCAAAGAACGACAGGGAAGGCAGTTGGATGTAATGTGTTGGTGATTGCTGAAAAATAAAGGTAGCTATGGGCAACTGGCCAGTTTGTTCAGACTGAGACTTAGTTCTTGGCTCAGGAGGAACTATCAGAATTTATTAGTTCATAATGTAAACAGCTGTCAATTTGCTTTTGTAATGAGAACTAATATAATTTTAAATAGCCAAGGTATTTTTACTTTTATAATTGATCCTGGGTTTTTTCTTGTCCCATTCAATGTCAGTTGAGGAACATGTGATCCTTGGAGATCAAGCTATAGTTGTAGATAATAAATCCATTAAGCCTGTCATTTTTGGTTTTGATGGAACACGCTTCAGAAGGCTAGGAAAAAACCCACGAGAGAATAAACCCATGTATTTTTAAGCACTGATATAAAAATTGCTACTATTTTTCACTAGTATTTTTCCTATTTTTGAAAGATTCCTGTTAGGAGCAGCCTCATCAGGGATGATTTACTGTAGACATCAGAATCCTGCAGGATTTGAGAGATCCCACCACAGGTATCAGAAAGAGTAATCCGGGTCTCTATCGTAGGGATTGCATAGGTTCTTCTATATCTAGTGAGAGTGGTCAAAACCCTGAAGAATTCACTGTGTTTCATGCTGGCAGGAAACACCCCTGAAATCTCCAACACATTTTAAATGTTCTTTTTTCTTCTTTTTCAAGAGGTGAGTTTCCAGGCATTGGGAGGCAATGTGTTAGTATGTGCTGCGTGTTCCCCAAGAGGAATCCATCGTGCATTGAACCTCAAAGTGGTGGTGACTAGGCAGGGAGGATTCTGTTCTATTCCCATGTCTTCATGTAGTTCAGCATGCAAGTGTTGTGTAGTTGCACAGCTAAATTATGTTTTATTTCCAGGAAAATCATGAGTGGTTTGTAGGTCTTGTTTCACAGATGGGGAGTCTTCTACAACTGGCTGCAGAAGCTGTGTTCTTACACCCATTTCACTCACTGGTCCCATTCTGCACTACCCCAGCTGAAGGCTGAATTGCAGCCCCCACCTGCCAACTGCACCAAGAGGCTTCTGGGTTCTCTGTCCTTCACCTTCAGGCCTACTTCTTACTCCTTAGGTGTCTCTTGAACTTTTGTGTTTGCCCTTTACCAAACTATTTCCTCTAAAGCCACTTTTTAAAAACAATTCCATTTTTAGGTAGGTGTAGGGAATTAGTCATCTTCTAGGGCACAAATGAAGAAAAAAAACTATCCACGGACACATGCTCCCTTGCTAGCTAGATACTTAAGAGGTCTCATGCAGAAATGATACACAAAATTTATTAAGGTTCTTTAAATATAGATATATTTGTGTTTCCAAGCAGAAGTTTTGATGAGTTGCTTCACAGTCTAATCATATGCATTTTGAAGACAGTAAAGCAGAATCTGATTAAATTCCATGCATATTCTGTGATTCTGTGATTTCAAGATTTGGGCTAGTGCTGACATCTGCTGTTCAGTCTTGCTAAATACATGCAACACAGGACGGCGAATTGCTGCCTGTATGCTTTGTGCCGACTCCGTTTCATGTTTTATTTCTTACAAGGTAAGATAGATAGAAACCAAAAAGTACAGAAAAAAACTCCATGGGTCAATAACTATCCATATGGAATTCTGAGCCATGAAATAAGGACCAGAAAACAAAGATGAAACAGAATTTTTATCCTTTTAAATGACTCGTAATGCTTCTAATGAGGAAAGGGCTTAAGATAGGTAACCTAAGGAAGGAAGCTGCCTGGAAAGTCCTTGGTGCAGGGACCCCTTTTCTGTTACAATTTATGTTACCACTTTTCTATCACTCTTTCTACAGGTGCCCCAAAAATGCTGGGGTCCTAATCCACAGCTGGTGTAGCCAGCTACTGCTGCAGGGGGAGGGGGTTATGACAACAGGGCAAGAACCCTGTGTCCTCATTTTGCTTGTCTGCTCCGAGTTCAGACCCAGCAGCACCAGTTCAGGGAGTTCCAGCCTGGTCACAAGCATGCCTATCACTCTAAGACACCAGGGCAAGTGTCACCACTCAATGTCACTGGGACTTGCAAGAGAGAAATGCTGGGAGACACCAGCTGCTCTCATATACGTTGTTATATGGCTTCCATGGCCATTAGTCATTGCTGGGCTGGATCAACAGTACTTTATATACTTTGTATTGCCTGGGAGCCTTAACTCTTCCTGCTCCTGCCAGCCATCCTCCCTTCTAACATCAACCAAAACAATTGTGGGGGACAAAACAGTTTTAGAGGTTTGTAATGAGATTTTCTCATTATAAAAGGCATCAGGGAGAATTTAAGGGTGGGAGGTTTGGTGGAAATCCCAGATTTATCACATTACTGCAACAAAAAAACCAGATTATGTTTCTGCTCTCCAATGAAAGAAAACGCTTCACTTAAACAAAATGACCCTGTGTACTGCTCCAAATACAGCCATGGTAGCTGTCAATTGCATTCCTTTCACAAGGCATTAGATTAAATACACAAACATTCACAGTTTTAGGATTTGTCTACTGTGATTAGTATCATGAGTCAGAGGGAAGCAAAATTTTCAGGTTAGTTTTAAAATCAGAAGTGCTTTAAATAATTTTTATCTGTGTTGTGGTATTTCAGTCCATTATAATTTCCCTTTTCTAAACATTTTTTTTCTTGTAAAATGCTTCATTCCCTGTCCCACAAATCCAGGATCTGAATTTTTCAAAGATTTGCAGTTAAACTGGGAGAATTGGCAAAAGAGTGCTTCCTAAAGGGCAATACTAATGAATGATGTCATTGCTGAGGGTAAGGTTTCTGTAACCTCATTAAACCTAATAATGGTTTTAAAATAAAAGAGAATGGATTTATATTAGATATAAGGAAGGAGTTCTTTGCTTTGAGGGTGATGAGGCACTGTAACTGCTTGCCTAGAGATCCTGTGGGTTCCCCATCCCTGGAAGTGTTCAGGACAAGGCTGGTTGGGCCTTTCAGAAACACAGTCTAGTGGAAAGGATCTCTCCCCATGGCAGAGGTTTCGACTAGATGATATTTAAAGGCCCCTTGCAACCCAAAACATTCCATGATTCTATGATTCTTCAATAACTTGCAGTGACTCTGGATGAAGTGAGTAGCATTCCCTCAGGAGAAAGGATAGCAGCAGGGTACAACATCGGAAAAAAGTCAGATCACAAATTCAAGATAAAGCCAAAATTTTAATCCCAGGAAAGCCAATCAGTCTAATATGCTATAAGACCAGGATTTGTATTCAGTTTCTCAAGAGTGAGGCTATTAACTTATTGTGATAAAAAGACAGTAACATGCCTGACACTGAAAATTTTTTTTTTTGCATATGAATTAAATAACAAGTCTCAAATACAGTCTCAAAATTGCTATTATTATGTAAAAAAAGTAATAGGGAAATTTAGAGAAGTCACTGAAGTCCAATGAGAGGTGCTTTACATCAGAAGTTACAATTAGAAAGAAATAGGTGGCAGGTGATGCTAATTGTTTTGGACTGCAAGAGATCTGGGCCTTTAAATTAAAATCCCAGTGAGTACAAAGAGTCTCTCAGAAGTCACTGATGTTTTCATTAATCCAGAGCTGGGGCACAATGCCTCCTTCCCAGGCCCATGCTGGGCCCTGGCCCAGGCTCTCCACACCCTGAGACCATGTTTCCATCTGCCCCTGAGCCCCCTTGGGAGGTTTGTACCACTGTGATGTGGGGAATGGAGTTTCCAGCTTTGCCTGTGCCATGAGTGTTTCTCAGGGCATGTGAGACCACAGTGCGCCCAGGCGCCTTGCCTGGGTCATCTCAGGGGTGGTGTGAGTGTGTGAGTAAGGGAAAGAAGCAGATCCTTGCCTTGCTTTCAGTCCCTGCTCCACCAGCAGCACTCCCTGTGTACAGGAGGTGGTTGCTTCTGTCTGTCAATAAACAAACACACTGTTCTCTCTTAAAGGGAGAATGACTATAAGAAAGTTCCTTCATTAAGGCATTTCTATTGCATTTTAATTATGCGCAGCTTCAGCAAGATGCATGAGTTTCTTTACATTTAATGACATTGTCTAATTTACCCCATAGAACTGAGAAAGTTACTGACAACATGGGGGCATTACACATCATACCTAAATAGTCATGGATATTTTGTGTCTCCTGTGGTAGAGAGTCTTTGCTGCACCAAAAAAAGATTTTCTTTCAGAATCCTTTTGATTAAATATCCCCTGTCAAACCCTCAAATATTTTTCTCATTTAACACTCAAAAATTTTATATTTTCTGCAAGTTAATTTTTTGAGGTCAAATCCTCCTTTGGCTGGATTTGGTTATTCCAAGGTTCTTGGATGTGACTATGTTTTTTTGACATGGCAGTGGAGTATGGCGCTCTCTAACTGCTACCTTTGCCATGACTCTGACCCTCAAAATGGGACTTAACATTTGTGGTCCATTAGAGAATTTGGTAAAGACCTGGAGATGATGCAAAATATTTCAAGAACAGAGATTGATCAATGACATTAACCTGCTCTGATCCCTCTGCATTATTTAAAAGAAGCCAGGGACAGGGAACACAGTGAATGCTTCAGTAATGCAATTATCTGATGCAATTGTATTGAAATGTGCGGTGGACACAGTACTAAGATGTGAACCAATAAATAAAATAATTTTCATCACCTCTTTTAAACATAAGTTGGACTTTAACTCTCATGAGTTTAACAGGATTTGATTGAAAAAGCTATTCCTGAAATTATTGACTTGCAGTGCTTGTGACTAGTCTTGTCTACAGAAATCACAGAATATTCTGAGTTGGAAGGGTCATCAAGTCCAACTCTTAAGTGAATGGCTTGTGGCCATGACCTTGGCATTATTAACGCCGTGCTCTAACCAGTTGAACTAATGCATCCATACAGCTGGGTCTCCTACAAGAAGGGTGTCCTACAACCGCGTTCCCAGTGATCAGGAGTACTCAAGGACTGTTTCCTTGTAGGAATGTTGCAAGGTCTTCAGTGGAGCAAGGATTATTTTTAGCTCTACTTTGACATACTCTAGTATGTCTGGCAGATTGCCATTACCCTGATTTTGACAGCTGGTTAGTTCTTCTCTCTTTCTCTGGTCTCCCATTTTTACTGTCAGAGCCACACGTGCAATGTCCCTACTATTCCATAGATCGAGGAGATGATTCTTACTAATAATAGCAAGGGGTTACTGAGAGGAGCAATGTGCAGAGGCAGTATTGCAGTGAGGAAGGGAACAATCTGTTCTGTTTCTGCTCCTTTAGGACAAGTAGTAATGGGTATGTACTGCTACAATAAAGATTCACATTAGGCATTTGACAAAAAAACCCCACTTTAGAAGGGCAAGGACAGAGAAGTGCTGAAACAGGTGGCCTTGGGAGATGGTGTCACCTATGGCAGACTGTGAAACCAAGCTAGACAAGTACTGTCAGAACTGACGTGGACTGTGGTTATCTTGTTTAGGCAAGTGCTCGGAATTTGTAGCCTTCCTGGCTCCTCCCCATGCAGATATTGCTTTGCCTTGATATGCTGACCTTGCTTTTAGGTAGAGAAACTGCCATTACTTCTACACTAAGTTTGATACCTGTGTGTTACTGAGATGAGTCTGGCAGTCATGAATTTCTGCATGGATGTCAACTAACACTTCCTCACTTGCCCTGTCTCTCTATGCAGCCAGTGCAGTGCTACAGCAGCAGGTTGGCTGTTGGGTGCACCACATTTAGTACTTTGCTCCTCTCTGCAGCAAAGAGTCTTTTAATATGTTGCAACAGCATAAAAGCAGGAAGAACTGAACTATAAGTAGGAGGCAGGAAGTTAGGAAGCCAGACTGCAGCCTGTGTAATCTTAGTTAAACTGCTGTGTTGTTTTTAAGATAATGCTTTACAAAATCTCTCTTTTTCTCTCATAAACTCTCTCATTTGTTGTTTCTGCAGTTCCTGTTGCAACAATTCTCTGCTGTGTTGGTGTAATCCTGCAGTAATCAAGAGTGAAAGGCAGCATCCATGAATATACTACATGTCTGCTCCATCGTACTATAATAAGAAACATTCTAACACTGTGGAGAGCTGCTCCCTCTTTTTTGTGTTTGCTCAGCTAAGTAGTGGCTTTTAGCATGTATATCAAACTAAGCAAACAAAAGCACACAGTAAATGCAGTCTACCTATGATATAGTTTCTTCCTGCATTTTTAGGTTTGAAAATTAACTGTGCCCAGCCGGGAAGGAATATGAATATAGAGACAGGAAAGACTTCCACTGAATTATTATGCAAGCTACTTAGCACCTAGTCATTGCATTTTTTCAAAGGGCCTGTTAGAATACTGCAGAAGTAGAAGTGATAGAATACACCCAGAATGGGAGGGGGGCTTCATATGTATCATTTAGCAATGGTGTATAATGGGTATAATATTTGTAACAGCTGTTAGGT
Organism: Sinosuthora webbiana; assembly: GCA_013397395.1. NCBI lineage: Eukaryota > Metazoa > Chordata > Aves > Passeriformes > Sylviidae > Sinosuthora > Sinosuthora webbiana. The sequence goes on along the minus strand of VXBN01014625.1, from coordinate 456,696 downwards.
GCTCTGAAGCTACACTACATTTATGGAATTTTCCATTGAGCTCTAAATATTCAGGTCACATACACAGTTAAATTTCCAGCAGTGGCAGTACAGATAAAAGCACTCCAACCGTATGCCATAATTGTGCTCTATTTAGAGAGTGCAGCAACTCAGGCATTTTCACAGCAGTTGTCTTAGATACGGTATACATTCTGTTTTATAAATGCCAATTCATTAGTGCATGTAACACGTAGCATGCTGCTCTTTATTAAAAAAAAAGTAAAAAAGAAGAGCACTATGTTTCAGTGAGGAATAAAAATACAGAAAAATGCTATTACTTAGAAGAAGGAAAAGGAAAATGGAGAGGGGTGCCAAATTCAGTTTTGTTTTTTATACAAAGATCTGTAGAATATCAAAGTCCATTTTGTAAGAGGTTTCAAATAAGTGGCACTAATCTGAGTATCCATAAATTAATACTAAAAAGATTTCATTGATAGGAAATTTCCACTTCAAGATATTGAATTCCACCACAGAAAGAGTGTATCACTGACAGGACATGGTTTTAAAACACAGTGAGCAAGAATATGTATTTTGCATATTTTTTTGTAGTGATGTTACACTAGGTACAATTCCAGGCTCCAAGAAAGACAGCAACATTATTGTAATGCTTCATGCTGAGAGTTTTTTTTGTTTGTTTGTTTGTTTTTTGCATTCTGCAAGTACTAAGCCAACAAGTCTGAAGAAAACCAGATAGTAAAAACAAAGAAAAATCATTCTATCACTGCAAAGAATTCAAATAAAACACAAAGAAGAAAGCGTTGGGGCTAAAAATCCTATTTAACTCACTACTCTGAAGTGGACAGAATGGCAGGTTCATATGTGGTACTACTGATTTTGAGACAAGCAGCACAGCTGTGTGAGATCAGGTATTCATTAAAAGTAGGTCAGCACAGTCAATCGGATTGAGTTCCCAGTCCTGCTAGACTTATGAATAAAATATTTTGTACCTTTTTCTGCAACTGTGCTCCATCTTGAACAGCAGATATATCAACCTATTTTAAGGTTTGTTATGATAGCAAAATGTCTCCATGACCTAAATGTGGACCATTAGCTTTATTTTTAAGTCATCTTTTTGTGGCCTTTCTTTTTAATTCAGTACATATCAGAGCAAGGTTGTGAAATGTACCCACCTTGCACCTATACTGCATTAGAAACCCAAAAACCCCAGTGACCTTTTGCTCTGTTCTTGTCCCTTGTTCTGTCTTTTGCCCCATAGTAGCTGGGTGATGTGTCCCATCTAGAAGTTTAGGCAGTCATCATCTAAGGAAAGCTCAAGGAAGGCTATGCAGAGGTGACACCTGGGATCAAGAGCAGAACTAGAACATACCCACAACTCTTGGCTACTGAATATGTTTCCTGGAGAAAAGAAAACCTGTTATAAAACAATATTGATGGCTCTGGCAGGTGTGGCAAAGGAGCTTACTTTATGCAGTGTTACTGCACTGTTGCCCATGTGTTTTCTCTTCTGGGAGTCTACAGCCCCTTGGCTGCAGCTGGGAGAAGGGAATGTCTGATTCTTGTCCTCCATTTCAGCTCACATCGGGGTGCAAACATACTTGTTTCCTCCAGTCTGCTTGGCTTTGTGTCCAGCAAGCTGGACAGGGGGATGGAAGCTAGTGTGCTAAGTTTACCTTGCTTTCCTTGATGGAAAAAAGGCTGTGTGATGCCTGCAAGCCCTGGCCTGGGTCATGCCAGGACATGGGGTTGGCAGAAAGGCCAGGACTCCCCCAGGCTGCTGGAGGGAAAACACAGCTGCTCCGTGGGCTCCCTTCCACACATCCACATGTCAGGTTGTTGGCTGCCACAGTTCATTCTTCTTTCTGCACACCCCTGGCTCATCTTTCTGGCAAGGGAATTAGGAAGAAGAATTATGCAGTACCTGCAAGGAGGCAAAGACCAATTATCCAGCAGCTCCCAGAACTTCTGATGTTTCTACCTTCAACATTCAGATTTACTGAATTTCCAGCCCCATTAGAAGGAGATGTTTCTTCCAGAGAGCCTAATCCCCAAGATAATTTATGAATTTTGAAGCAACTACAGTAACTTCCTCCTGGTTTCAAGACACAATGAGTGCTCGCTGTCCTAACAGGATTTTGATTGTTAAAGGGAATCATCAGCGTTTTTTCACACTGTGGAGGGCACAAAACTTTCATGGAATAACATCCAACCCCTGTTGGAGATCTTCTTCCATCCACCTGCCCTCAGAATGCCCAGAAACAAGCATGAATTTCCAGGCTTGTTAAAATGATCATTTTGTTAGAAGAGACAAAATCTTCACCTCAAGAAATATCATAAAACCATGAAATGATTTGGGTCAGAAGGGACCATAAAAATCATCTAGTTCCAACACCCCTCCCAAGGACACCTTCCACCACACCAGGTTTCTCAGAGCTTCCCCCATCATGGCCTTGGACACCTCCAAGGATGGGACATCTGCAGCTTTTCCGTGCAACCTGTTCCACATCTGAACACTAAATTCCATGACTAAATGGCTTTACACAGTTTCTGTCCCCAGGCCTTTGAGTAAAAAGGATGGTACCATGTCCTATATCTTGATGTGCTGGACTAACAGCTCTTGTTCTTTGCTTTCATGCATTGCTTTGGGCTTATTATAGAAATGTTTAACCTGTGTGCCACAAGGGCAGAGAAAAACTGTATGCACATGAAGATGCAATTATGGAATAACACTAAGACTTTTTTAATAGGATTCATGAAATGTCTTGTAATAGTGTAGCTGAAAACAAACACAAAAAGTGATTTTCTAAATCTGTCTTAACAAAATTGCATACACATTTGAATTTGCAAAGACTTTTTTGATTTATGAATTATAAATTTGAAATTGGCATTAGAAATTGCAAAAAGGGCTTGATAATCCATCAAACAGACAAACCTGATGGTTTGAGAAGGCCACCGATTTCATCAGTGTTGTGTTTGTCTGCTTTTTCTAGGTATTTCTTTCTGTGGTCAGTCACTTCTATTTTCAACAATTTCTGCAGTTTCTCTTGTACTTGAAACAGGGAGAAACAATTTCTGCAAAATCAGTGAAAGAAGCCACAAGTCATCTTCCACTGACTCCTTTGATTTAATTTTGCCATGTTTCTCTACCTATGGTCTGCAGTACAAAATAAAAAACCTTTAATATTGAGCTGTCCAAGTACGCTGTCACAGCACATGGGCCACCTGATCAGTTATTCCTCAGGCCCTGACACATAAGCTTCTGTATTAATAAACTTTGGGACTGTGTGTGGGTTGATTTCAGCGTCCAAAGCTGATTGAAAAAGATAAATATTCAGGTAATTTTTTAAAAATTTTGGCACAGTTTTTTCCCCCAGAAGGAGATTATAGAAAGAATTCATCACAAAAGCACAGACAAAAATTCAAATACTGTCTCCCTTTAAGCAGCTGAAAAACTGTATGGAACTAACCTTCATATCCTTCTAATCCAAGTCTCTCTAATCTTTCAAATCCAGTTCAATCTTATTATCAACTCACTTGGCAGAATTAATACACTAAAATGGGCACTTTACCAAGATTTTTTATAACACTCAGTTTCTATTATGCCAATTCAGTTTCAAATTGTTTCTTTATAAAACTTAATCATAATTAATTAATTAATAGAAGCAAAAAGACCAATTAAGATACAGTTGACTATGTTACAACCTAAAGATATAATTAGTCTTATAAACATGCGAAAAGGATGTTAAACACCTTGCCGTGACATATTCATATCTACATGGCATGCAGGAAATGAGCAACCAAAGTCATCCAGATCTATTGGAAATGAAGGCTGATTCATTTTCACATCGACATACCAAAAGTAAATGATTTTAAGTGGAAATCCTTTAGTTCTGATTTGGATAAAACACCATATACCCTATTTGCCTGCTCAGTCTGGAATGCCAGATAAGTTATAGCTTTCATAACTAGCACAAACCCCAAAATAAATTTGTTATCTATTGTTAAACCACTGTTTTTTTTCAGCACAGTTTCTCACAGAATTGATTGGGCCACAGTGGGAGGGATAGCATGTGTAAAGCATTGTGCTTATAATGTCCTAATAACTTGAGTTCAGAACAAAGACGTAAGTATGATTTGTACTTACTTATTGTCCAGGAACCTGTTTGCACCAAAAATACTGTTACCATGCATAAGGATGTAAAGAATACTGATTATTTGTGTGAAGGTAACAGGATTTCTGTGGACTTTTCAAAACCCAGTAGACTCAATTCTTCAAACTGGGACATGGTCATTGCAAGTTGAACAAAGGCAGCATTCTCAAGTGCTTCTAATATGGTACAGATAAAAAAATTCCAGAGGTATTTACCTAAAAATGCATTAACACTAAAACTTCCTGCACATGAGCCAAGACTAAGGGACTCATGTTGTTAAAGGATGCAATAAATCACTGCACTGAAGAAAAAAAGAAAAATTTATTGATAAACTAGCCTTGAGATTTGATGTAATTTATCACAAAAAAAGAAAGAAAAAAAAAAAAGGAAGAAAAAAAAAGAAGTATTACTATTTCACTGGGCAGCTAGTTGTGTACCTGTCCTTCTTGCTCTTTCGTAAAAACTTTATTGTTACTAGACTTCGCACAAATTCCCAGTGACCTCATGAGGAAATTCTGTCTCATCTGGAGACAAGTTATACTTGGTCAGAAGAGATAAGTCAGACTTCTTGGTTTTTTATTGGAGTATCACCAATTCCTGCTTGCTGTCTGGCACTTCTTATGAGAGAAACCAAATAGGTTTGTGGTTTCCATTGGATCAGTCTTGCAATGCTTAAAATATGAACTTCTATTATGTACAGATGGCTAGACTTGTAGGACAACTATCATTGCTATGTCCTGTGAAATGGTAATGGTCTGGGATGGTGACCAAGAATTCTGAGGAAACACAGCCTAAGTGGATCTACATTCACTTATTTCCCTTGTAGTTCAAAAAACCATGACATGGATCTCTATGACGTAGCAGTCACTTTGCTGAATAATGTGTCTGGTACTGTCATTATATTTTCTCCTATCAAAAGACACAAAGAAAACAAAAATCCTGAAGATGTGTCATTGCAATTTTAATAATAGTCTCAACTAGTGATGTTAGACTAAAGTGGTGAGGGAAGGACAGCCTGACCTGTCATGCCCAGTGCTGTACTCAGAGCTGAATGTTTCGGAAACAGTGAAATGAGGCATCTCTCCCTCAGAGAATCTCTGTTCTGAACTTATCTCAGCCACCTGCTTCCTCTCAACAAAAGCCCATCTCTTGTCTCTACACCTTAGTCCTGAAAGAGTGGTAATATCCATCTATGTATAGGGCAAGTTTTGAAGCTTTTATCAATTAAACACTACATCAAGATGTGCTCAGACTGTATAATGCTGACAGGAGTTGGTTTGCATACCAAAACTCTTATGCCTAGCTCTGCTGAGTCCCCTAATGAGGTGCTGAGCCACCTTCCAGACCTGTGCCAGGTGATTAAACTTTTTTGCATGTATGGCAAAGCTCTGTGCTACCTGTGGGGACTGTCAATATCAGGACAGCGAGAGGTTCACAGAGACCCGTGCATACAGGAACATGCCCAGATCCTCATTGCACTTGGCTCTTTTGGACTACCCCTAAGAAAAATCAACTTGTTTTCTTTAAGTGAGTTTGTGAACTCATGCAAGAACTGTTGCTGAAGTCATGATCACTTCCTTTTCATGTGAATGTTTAACAAAAGTACTCTAGAAAATAACAAGGGCGAACAACCATTGGTTCTTCTTGGCTAGCTTCTCATTCTAGTGAGCACAATAATTTAATTAGCAAAACTGCTAATGGATTTTTTGTGTATGTATTTTGCCCACTCACCCCTACTTTTGTCACTGACTTCATCGGGATTGTGGCAGTATGTACACATTCCTTTAAGCGGATTTAACCACTATGTGTCAAGGTCCACTGGGAAGAAAATTGTGTCTCATTATTCTCAATATTTAACAAAAAAACGTTTGAAGTAACAACAAACAATACAAACTGCCAAAACAGAAAAGTACAGAGCTCAGCACATTAGAAGTTCTGTCTGCAGTCTGGGTTGAGACGGAGAACTCCTTAGATGGTGCTCAACTCAGTTCCTGAACTAAAAATTGGCTTTTCTGTTCCATCAGTTTGTCCCATAAATTGGTATTTTGTTTATTCCAGGGATATTATTGGTCTTCAAATGCACTATCACAACTCAGAAACACACTAAACTATACAATCTTGAGTGCACAATGGAAAAATTGACAGAAATGGCCATTTTGCAGCCTTCTCATTTCTGAAACACAGTTTTCTTTCAGATTTACCTTCAGATCCTTATGATTCACTTGAGATCCACAGAACAAGCCAGATCCCATGCCAGAAGTCAGTAGCAGAAGGCCTAAGCATTAAGATTAAAATGTCTGTCTCCAGCTTTTATCAAGAGGTTTGAGCATTACTTTTCTGATAGGAGCATATCCAGCCAGTATTTGCTGCATGTGGAATGGGAATCTCACGCTTAATGAAAATACTTAAATCCAGCCTGTGTGTACATGGGGAGACACTTGGCTGTTTTCAAGGATCCAGCCCAGATGAGGTATGTTGGGCAGTGCCTAGCAGTGCCCCTTGCCATAGGCTGTAAGGGTTTTCTGCCACATGTAGCCTGGGCACTGGGATTTACCTGGATGGGATCATGCCCTCCAGGGGCTGGTTGTCCCTGCCCAGTACATTCCTGTGAAGCACATCAGCCCCTGGAGCAGAAAGATAAGAAGCTGGTGAAAGTTCATTGCTAAGTCCGTAGGCTGGAGAAATGGGGTTTAGCTGAGATTTTGCAGGATGTTTATTAGAGTTTGGTGCACATAAACCAACCAAATTATTTCCAGATCCAAGCCAGATATGGAGACAACTCAGGTGCTTTTTGCGTGGTCCTGCATTTGGAGGATCAATTCAGCAGCCTTAGTTTGGTGCTGGGACTGCAGTGGGTGATGGCCCTCCAGCGTCTTTGAAGCAGGTTTCTCCCCTGCTTGGCCACTGCCTTCCCACAGGTGATGGTGAGTTGACTCCAAGCCCCTCTGGTCACCTCTTGTAATGCCTATTTTCCAGCTCAAAAACACAAACACAGCTGCGTGATGCATCAAAAAAAAAAGAGAGCTAGTCAGTAGAAATTATACACTCGTTGCATTATTTTCCAATTTTTGACATTATGAACAACTGACAGTTATTTGCATCATGAAAAAGAAGAAATATTACCAATCTTATTGCAGCATAAGATTATGCTTCTCTTTTAGGAAGTTTTATTTTCCTTTTACTGTGGATGGTGAGTTTCTATATTAATGTTATGGGTGAATATTTTTTCACATATGGAAAATATAGTTAAACTGTGGAACTTATTCCAGTTGGAAGCTACAGAAACCAGGAATAAAAATTACTTAACAATGACAAGTTCATGACTTAAATGCTCACCGGTGCCTGTTAAATACCCTGGTACAAATGTAAACTCCAGCTAAGCATGTTCCCACATCTGTAACTACTAGAATGGAAGGTGTTGTGAAGCAGTGTGTAATTGCTTTGCTTTTAATTAACTCTTATGCTGACATCTCTGATACCAGACTAGATAAAGGCTCATTCTGAGTGGGTAGAATTTTAAGTCTTTGACCTTCCTCTCACATGATAACTTTACTCTTTCCAAATGCAGACATAATAGAAGACATAATTGCCAGAGATACTATGTATATGCTTCCAGGGAATGCCAAACAGGATTTGATGAAGAGAAATCTTAGTCCATGTCACACTCTCAAAGGGATTTTAATGAGATGTCTTTGGGAACTGACTTTAGTGAGTCACACTGACACTGCCTGTGTCCAGTGACCATTCAAAAACTTGGTCACTGGCTTTTTTCTCATTTGTCCAGAAAAAAGAGACTGCTGTCCCTCAAAAAGTGGTGGCTCAGACCTTTTTGTGCTATGAAGAGCTACAGAGACCACATCACCTTGCTCTGGAAAAGCATAGCTGGGATTTGAGAATATTTGGCATGGGTTAGTAGAGAACAATGGAAAGCAGACTTCAATATCTCTAAACCTGTACTAAGCTCATACATGGAAAATAAGATTGCAGTGGCAAAGTCCTGAAGAGTAGCTCTTCCTGCCTCAGCTTTGGGAGGATAAGGAGCTCTTCTGTCACTGATAAATCTTTTATGTATGACAAAGGTGAAAGTGACACACTTTGGCAAAAAACTGTACTTATGTGCTCCTTCAAAGAAGCTGAAGGATTTATGAAGGCATATGTATGTACAGAGAAATTAATCAGTATAGATATAAAAGTAGATTTCTCCTGGTTATTTCTAATAAATATGAAATTATTTAAAGAGATTTATGTTGCTATTCAAAATACAAGCAAAAAAGAATGTCAATGTAAAGTGATTTGGACATTGATAGAACAGTTCCATAGAATCATAAAGTGGTTTAGGTTACAATGGGCTGCACAGGGAAGTGGTGGAGTAACCATCCCTGTAAGTGTTCAAGAAACTGGGTATGGCACTTCATGTGTGGTGTAGTTGACATAGTGGCGCTTTCTCAAAGGTGGGGACAATGATCTTGGAGGTCTTTTCCAACCTTAACTATTCTATGATTCTGTGATGTTTCATATTCACCATGTTTCACACTGATTTCGTAAAAAATTAAAGGGAGTGAATGGCATCTGTAATAATACAAGAAACAAAAACATGACATTGTCTGGGGTTTTCCCTCTTGACATACCTGTGTGTTTTGGTCTCCACCAGTGTTTCATTGCATATGTCTAACCATTGGTACAGTTGCAGGCATTGCATAACCCCATGGTTATGTATTCTGTTCCAGAAGGATGAAGTAGTGTCTGACACCATGTGAGGTTTGAAAAAAAAGACAATAGCCCTAACTAATATAAGAAATTGCCAGCGTAATCCTGAATCTGATTTCAAGGCCCTGATGAATCTGGGTTCAACAATTGCTCTGCTTCTAATTATTACAGATACAACTAGACAAACAAAGAGGCAAATATAGTTTTGATTCACTTCCTCACATAGCTTCAAAGAGTAAACTGGTTCTGTGGCATTGCTGAGATTCCCTTATTTCTTTGTTTTCAGGAGAAATAAGTCTTAGCAATAGCAATAGGTATGCAAAAAAGGAGGTGAGTGAACAGATGTGCAGAGAAAATCACTGGGTAGAAATCTCCCCCTTGGGCTACTAAACATATTGTGTATGAACTCCTCATAAAAGCTCTGCATCCCTTGGCTCTCTGATAGCAATTATGATCAACCTGCAACCAAGCAGCTTAAAAGTTTGCTCAGCAGCTGCATTTGCTCAGAGTTCCCAGAGGCAGCCATGAGTCAGTGGAAACAAATTTATTCTGTGTGACTTTGCACAGCCTTCTGCTCACAATTACAATGAAGATGGATGGGAGACTCCGCTCTGATTTTTTTTCTCACAGGGGGACCCCTCTGGAGACCACACATGCACTGGTGCAATCCAACAGGTCAATAGCAGGTCAGAAAAGTGTGGTTAATGAATGATCCAAGATTACTGCCAGTCAGTGTCAGTGCAGTATCATTATAAAGGGATGCAGAACTACATGTAGAATTACTTGAAAAATATTGTGAAGGCTCAAATTCTGCAGAAATGCCCTATTTTTACCCTTTCCCTCCACATTCTGGACAAAATCTGTGCTACAAATATCTGCACATCTCCCTGCTTAACTCCAACTCCAATGAACACAAAAGGAGGTTGACACTAATCTTATAATGCCTTTAGATTGCACTAGCACATACTAGCCACAGGAATGGCACAGTATCCTGGCATGGGTATAATGCTGGCTTGAACCAGGCTGAGGGGCAGCGGCAGGCTGGCAGACTGTGTTTAATCAGCCTGTATTGTGTTTTCTTCTGAGTTTTGGGCTTCTGCTGTTGGGCTGGCAGCATAACCAAGAGTTAGGTAGGTAGAAGACAGTATGACCCAAGATTGAGCGAGTTCCTGGCCCCTAAATCTCATTGTCTTATCACACTGGTACAAAAGGAAATGAAGATATGTTCTCCTGAATTAACACAAGAAAACAATTGGACTCCCAGTGTCCATGTCTCATTACACTGTGCTCTGACAACAAGAGTTCAGGAGACAGTTAAGTCAGTTTCCAGTGCAAAACAGGTTCATCATTAACAGCAGTTGCTCCATCCTATCCTTTTTCAAATATTTTCCTACATTTTTCTGAATATCCAGGACAACAATATAGCAATGCCATGTGTCAGTGGTGAGTACAGGTTTCAAGACACCACAAACTGTCCCACAGCAGCTAGTAACATTAGAGCTATATCACATGGGGGATCATAGTGTTGGGGAGTTTTTATATTCTCTCTCCCTCAAATCCCAAATCTGGATGCTGGCTTGTAACCCTGAGCTACAGCACCCCATATTTCTTGTTGCATATTTGGCAGCCTTGTTCCATGATGTTTCCACCAGGATGATTTCCACTGGTTAGTTGGATGAGTTACCCAACAGCAGCATTGTGTCTGGATGCTAATATTGCCAGGGAAGTGCATTTCAGGCAAGACAATAAAGAGTTATGGGGAACTTTGGGAAGACAGTGTAGGGGGGTAAAACTAAAAGTCCTTGCTACAGACAGACAGCCCCTGCTGGTAGCAAGAATGCTGCTGAACATGCTGGCTTTCTGATCAGCAGAAAGCCTGCCTGTGTCCAGTGTCCTAAATCAGAAGAGTGCGCAGCTATTTAGGGATGCTGCTGCTTAGTATCTGAAGTTCTCTACTAATAAGTCAGCAGGACTGTCTCCTTGAAAAGGCTGTGACTGCAGGGCCTGGAGGCAGACCTGAGACACCCCTTATGAACTGCTTGCAGGCAGTTCAAATCCTGGAGTATAAACTCCAGGCTGGAATGGATACCTTGCGGGACTTCCACACCCCAAAACTGGCTAGGAGTGTCATTGCTACTGGCACCAAAATGGTTGAAAAAATATCTGTTTGTGTTGCAGTCACATACCAATCAGACTGAAAAGGAGGTTTACCCTGAATCTCCCTGTGCTCCAGAACTCAAAAGCATCTTTCATTTATTGGTCTTGTTGGTGTCTGAGTCAGGAGAAATTGGACTGCTTGGACACTGAATTCTTTGAAGCACACAGAATAGTACAGTGTTTATAGTATATCTGCTCATTAAGTAACCTGGTTTGTTCAAGAGCTTCAGGTATTACACAGCAGTATCCCTAATCAGCTGCCAAAGGGGAGGCCTGTCTCCCAGCCCCCACAGCATGTCTGAGTCAGCATCCATCCCTGCTTTTGCAGTCTCAGCTGGGCAGTGGCCTACTTTCCACAGCAGGAACAGAGAGACCCCTTCTCCGGTGTAGCTGGGAAAATCCAGCCTGGAAATTCAGATGGATAGATTGTATAAACTGCTGTCCTAATATTACTGCACTGCATAATTACTGCTAATGCATGTCTTCCTATAGCACAGTGACATCTACAGTCCATGTTTAAAAAGAGTGTAGAATTTTACTAATGTCATAACGTCCTACACTTGAGGTCTGTTCTGCCTGAAAAGAAATGCTGCCATTGCCTTAGATGATACCAACACAGTGTGCTCAAGTTCTGGACCAGTAGGAATGAGCCAGCTTCAGCCTAAAAGATCTATGACTAATTATTTTTATCCTGAGCCTGCCTTGTGACTACACTTCCCATAATAAATACACAAGCAGGCCCTTCTTTTCTGTGTGAGTACAATTATGCTCAGCTCTTGCTAATGTCTGTAATGTGGCTCAGGCATTTGGCCATCATTTTCATCCCCTGTTCTATTTTGGTCTGAAGTTCTTGCAGGCTGTTGACCAAGGAGGCCAAATTAGATATGTTTTCCTGGGGTTTTTGCCATTTCAAGGAAACTTTTTATTTCCAGCACTCCCAAGACAAGTAACCTCTTTTTGCATAACTTCCTATATGAACTTTTCTTTCTCTCTTTCATTTGTCTAAAATTAACTTCTTGCCCTGTTGATTTAGCATTAACCCATCAGGCTGGGCTTTTTCCCAAGCTGTTCTGAGCCATGTCTCATGCTTTTTGTTGTATATATACAAAGATCAAAATGTCATCTATGTAAACTTTAGCACATTGAGCTGTTTAAAATATAAATACAGAGAACTCTTGTGGTTCAGGTGAAACACCTGAAGCTGAACCAACTCAGACCATGGTCTGAGACACAAACAGTGATTATGTCAAAATAGCTGTGTATGGGAGATCTTTGAAGACCTTTGGTCTGGGTGCACTTTCCAGCTTTCTTCTTACCTCATATCAAACTGAAGCTGGGAAAGTCACCATTTTCCAGAGCTTGGTTTCTCACATGTCCTAACATGAGGGAAATAGATACAGGGTTCAGGAATTTCCACAGACTGCAGTTGCTTTTTGAGATGCAGACAGTGTCTCCCAAGGGAAGTGCTGAATAAAAACAAGTATGATCAATTACTTTCTCAACCCAGCTATCAGACCCATGCTGATGCATCAGGCGTGGATAATCCGTGGATGTTTATCATCTGTCGTGGCATTTCTATCTAGTTGAAACCTGAATATGTTTTCTTGTAGTATATTTGATCAGGCCTAATTCCAGTAATTGACTAAGCAGAATTCAGGTGGTTTTGTCCAAAATGTGTAATGAAGATGCTCAGTTGCTCCCTGACTTCTCAGGGTGAGTAATTTCTAAGAACATCTTACATTTTGTCTGGATTGCCTAGAATAATACCTTTTACATTTCTGAATCATTTTCCTGAATGGTCTGAACCATTTTCCTGAATGGTCTGAACAATTTGACATCTAAGTCAAATCTCAGCTCAATCAGGAGCCAGAAAGTAGGTACCCCTCTGCCTCTGTTTATGACATGCTCAGTCCTGCTGTGGCTCTCAAAATGCAGCAGAAGAAATTATTGAGAATGGGCTTAATGCTCCATGAAGTTGTATATGCTTTCTTTTAAAATAGTGATGGAGCTGCCTTTGCTATGCCATCTAATTAGCCAGGATATCCATGGAAGATGGAGATATCCATCAGGTACATCAGATACTTCAGGCATTCAGATTTTTGGGCTACCTAAGGCAGACACCTTAGCTATGAAGCATAGTACTCAGTGTCCCCATTTTCTTTATTTGTTGAGGGAAAGGGTTGTCTTTGGAAGTCAGTTCACCTAGAGACAGTATAGGTCTCCCTTATCTTTTTCTCCACTCTGTGGTATCCCAAGGCAGGTATTTCTGCAGCTTGTTTTGTAGCTTCAAGGCAAGGCATAACTTCTTGGAGACATAAACCACCTTTTCCAGATCTATTCTAGTGAGAGTTTTGCTGCCTTATGCAAGACATTGTAAATTCTTTCTTAGTTTGGATAGCCCCTTCTTCTTCTTCTCCAGCTCTTGCCTTCAGTGGAAACAAGAATTTCAGATCAATTCCAAGCCAATTACAGTGTGCTGTTACTGTGGCGTTCCACTGAACCACACTTTGTAAGATCTAAATGTTTCATGTTCTTTCAGTGTTAAAATGACTAGTCCTTGTGCTATACTGGCTTAGGCATGTTGTGTAAATACATGTTCATTTGCTTTCACTGTATTGACATGTTCTTCTACTATTTCTGCTTTCAGGTCTTGTTTGTGGGCTTACAGTCTTAGGAAGACTTCAGCATTCCTACTGTTTCCATCTTCCTTTCCATGTTCTTCATGGTGAAATGCTATCTGCAATCTCTTACAAATCTGATAATTCATTCAAATTCTTGCATCACCTTCCAACATCTTTGTCTTGACTTGCAGAGTTTATTGAAGAACACCTGCTCTTGTCCATTGTGATTTTAAGACTTAGATTTTTATTTTTTCCTTGGGCCTATTTTATTTTCTTTGGATGCCAGGTAAGGCATTTTTAAAGTCCAGACATTGTTTATTTAGTCTGATGATTTTATTGCTGGGACTTAGTCCCTCTCCAAATGGTAAATTTGGCTCTTTCATCTTGGAACATTTGCAAACTCTGGTTTCAGTTTCTGTTTGAACTTTTCATACATAAATGCTTTGTTGTCTTGGGGGAGACACAGTTTCTCCTGCTGCCTTCTGCCATGACATTCCCACACAGGATAGCAGGGCCCCATTTTTCCTGCTGCCAGCAGCCTCCCGGCACTGTGTGGATTCAACACGGGGGCTCTTCCTCACCTCCTACCAGGGTTCTTGGGCTGCTGGCACTGCTGGTGCAGCTGCACTTGGCCTCCCCCACTTTTTCACTTCTCTTCTATCTACAAATGTTATTTGTAGCTGGCCCAGGCCAAATTACCACACTAACGATTTTGGACAGTGCCAACATTTGCACTGTGCTCTTATCTTTAAGAAATTAATCACTAAGAAATAATGTAGAATATGTTAAGAAGCTTTTAGAGACTTGATATTTGAGGAGTTTCATTACCTTCTAGAGCAAAGGAGGTAAAGAAAGTGGTGAAGGATGAGGGAGCAGAGCTATTTTTTCATTTTCTTTAAAGGCTTTTGTTCTGCAGTATCACCTGAAACAACCAGGCACTGTTGATCATATAATAAAACAACATGATAAAATTTTCTTTATGATTACTCAGGAACTTGAGCATTGAGAATACTTTCAGCATGACTTAAAGGATGTGTAATACTTAGTGTAAAAATTTTAAGTAATAATACTTACATTTTAGGCAGATATTTTCAAAAATAATTATAATAAACACAAAATATGGTGGGCGGGGAAAAATGCAATTTAATCACAAGAAATATTCACAGAACTGTATCACTGCTTCTGCTTCTGCAAGATTCTTATGAAGTACAGTGGATTTAAAATATTTCCAAAAAATCACCTTGTCCAGTCTTTCTCTATCTGAGTAGTTAAGAATCATGAGCTAGATTTCTTGAGGACAGTCATTCATAAAAATCAATACATTGCAAAAATTTCAAAGTTCTGAAAGGATTCCTAAAATGCTGTGGCTGTTGCAATTTCTTTTTTTTTCATTACAAAACATACAAAAATCATGATAAAATACAAACAGGATAAAATAAAGCAAAATGAAGGAAAGCTTTGCTTCACCTCCTGTAAAGGAGATGAAAGATTAATGTCAACAAGGCAGAGGATTCCTCAAGCAGGGTAAAAATTGTTTCTTACCCTTAAGTAGGGTAAATTTTTTTTTTTTTTTTTATCAGGGATCTAGTTTGGATTCTGAAAATCCTGGAGGTTATAATTTAGCCCTCCATATTCATTTTTATGAATGTTTATCAAGTCTGGAGTTGGACATGATTCGAAATCAGAAGGATAAAATTATAAAAACTGTGGAGGCCACAGGCCCCTAAAGAGTGTTCATCATCTACACTACAGGTATTCAACACTTACTAGGACAGCCTGCAGGGTCCTCTCTGTTGTCTTAGCTGTGCAAAACCTCGTTGATGTTAATGTGTCCCAATTGCCTTAGGAGGAAAGTTCTCCCACTATCTGTGTGAGCTTTTGCACTTCAGTTTAAGGATTTGGCAGGAGTCTTACACTATTTCTAGACACTGCTATAAGAAAGCTAATCTCTTATTGGCAGTTACATCAGAATGAAATTTGTATTTTTGCAGTTTGCCCAGCTGAAGCTAGTGGCTTATGTTCTGCCCTTTATTAGTTCCTACTGGTAACGATAATTTCTCGTGGGTCCCCCGTGAACTTTTATAATAAAAGACAGCTATTAGAATGTCAGTCACAACCTGCTCTTCCTAGGAATCTGCTTGGAGACAAAAGTGACAAAGATGCAGAGAAAAGCCGAGGGCTCCCAAGCTTGAGTTTGAAATTGTGTCTTCATGTCTACTCTTTACTGTGTCATTGACAGTAGGCAATGAATTTTGCAAATTAAGAAATACATGGGAGAATATTACAGAGAAGGGTGTTGTTACTAGGACTCTTAGATTTGAAGATTTTCTTATATGAGTTTTTGTGCGGTAGGCCAGGGAGTGAAGGAGTATAGTTGTTCCTATTCCAAAGCCCTTGTTAGACAAGGAGGAGACTATAAAGGTTAAGAAACCTGACCTAAGAAAGAGTGAATAAGAAATATTGTTCATATTCTGCATGTAAAATGGTTAATGCAAGAGTTTCAAGACCATCAGATGTTGAGGCAAAGCTTAATAAAGGACTGCATGCACCTCAATCACCTCAGAACTTTCTAAGAAAATAACTTTGAACAGCATGGATACTTTCTTTCTCCTGAAGATAGATATAAACTTCATATTAACTCAAACTTTGAAACACTTCCACAAAGAAATTATTATAAACTGTACAATAATATTAAATGCACTTTTCATCCCTAAATTCAAACTGACCTATTATTTTACTGTAGGTAAGATTAATGTCCTTGTGGAACAGCTAATCTGGCAGATGGGGAGAAAGTGAAGCCAGTCAGGCTGACAGGAGAGGTCAAAAATCACTGATTTTATCCAAACGAGATATGGTGCCCAGCATGCCATTATAAAACAGCAGCTATCATCATTGGGGTTTTTTTACATTTGCTTTATGACTGTTCCACACTGATTAGAGAAACAGAAGGTTGGCTTATGTTTGCTTATGATAAGTCTTTGGTGTATCTAGGTTTTCACCTTTTTTTTTTTGCTGGCCCCATAAGTTCATGAACTTACCTGTTTAAAGACTCTCAGTGGAATGCTGAGAAACTTGATCTTTTTCTTTGGAGACATGCTTCCTAATATGCAGCTTAACTATCAAGTTTTGCTCTGTAAATGACATTTTAGTCTTGGAAGAAGACTTACTGGCTTTGCCTTCCAACAGGCCAGTATGAGGAAGAAATTATTTCATTCTCTGACATAATTTTTATTTAGGACTGCAAAAAAATTTTTTTTTATTTGTGTTTCTATTTGGTTTTACTGTCCCTTTAAAATGCATATTTTTCTCAGACATAATTTCTCCTCTGGAGTTAGGGAATCTCAGAAGTTCTGATAGCAGAAAATTAATCTGAATTTGTTATTTTTTCTCTTTGTTCTGCTTTTAAAACAAAGTTTTAGTTTCTTTTGTGTTAGAGTGTATCCAAAGATCCCTGAAGGTAGAAATAAGGTACCTGAAATGAATAAGGTGAATTTCAGAAAGAAAACTTTCTATACACTTTATAAAGTCTTTTTCTATCTGTTTGCCATAAATAATTCTTAAATTGAATAGAAATAATTGAAAAAGTTCTGAGTTTTTAATTTGCCTCATTTCAAAGGTTTCAAAAATACTAGTGAATTTTTAGCTAGTTCTTAATTAAGTCTAAATCTGCATTTTGTTTTTGCCTTAGCTGAAAGATTGGTGCCCCTGATAATGCAGCATTGCCAGCCTAATCTGCACAGTTGCGACAGTTTCCAGATAAAAGACATCCACATTTATAAATCATTTAAAATTAAGAAACCAAATTAGCTGCCTCTCATGGTTACTTAAGGTAGGATGGGACATATTGTCATATTACATTTCACACTTCACATTTGTGCTGAGACAAATTTCTAATTTTGAAGAAAATATTTATAAGAAGCAAGTAATCAAGTTTTCTAAGTCATGGTAATTGTAACGAAGGATAAATTAGCAAGAGATTAATTCAAGATGTCATGAAAACATGACTGATCATTAGTTAATGATTACTTTAGAATAGCATTTATTAATAAAGATGATAAATGAAGAATGTAAAGCAGAACACTCATATTGATAGGAATTGAGGAGTGGAGCGGAAGTTACAGAACACAAAGCTAAGACAATTTTCATAGAGATTTTCTGACTCAGTCTGTGGTTTCTTTCTCTCTTTCCCATCATGATAGTGTTATGGATTTTCTTTGTCCTCTTCTCTGAATGCGACATCAGTGTTGCTTTCAAACTTTAGCCTTCCCAACAATACTTAGGCAATCTGGAGACTTTTCCTTTGGAAGCATCATTAACATTTGACCTCTTCAGAAATAGACACTATCTATAAAATCTATAAATATGTCCAAAAAGTGCTAACCATTTGTAGTGGTTTGAAAGGAAAACAAGTGAGACTCCAAGCCAGAAATACAATTTAATAGGAAGAAAAGAAAGAAAAGGTAAAATAAAATAAATGCAAAGAAATGCAAAAGACCACCGACAGAGTCAGAATACAACCTGATCACGGTGATGGAAGCAGTCCAGATGAGGTGGTTTTCCTGAAGCAGTGATCCCGTAGAAAGGTCTGGTAGCTCAAGTCCTCTGGGAATCCAGTGGGTAAGGCCCCCGTACTGTCCCAAACCCCAGATTATATCCAGGTGAGAACGCTTTGTTCCTCCCCCTGGGAGGAGCATCTCACAATATGATGTAGGTCCTGCAGGGGGATCCTTGATGAGCCATTAAACAGAGATAACTCCCTCCACGAGTTATCTATGAGTCATGGGCAAGGTGTTGATGGCCCATTAACAGAAGATAACCCTGAGGGAGGGGCCCCTGGGAAGGGCACAGTCCCACCTGGATTTAACATGAAGATGGTGATAGAATACTTTGTGCCCAACCCAGGACACCATTTAGCAGTTTTAGTTCTGGTAATCCAAAAATTTTAGTTTCCTCATTCATTGAAATTACAAATACTAGGTTTCCTTTAGCATGGTAACAAGAGAGATTTT
This sequence comes from Sinosuthora webbiana, assembly GCA_013397395.1. Lineage (NCBI taxonomy): Eukaryota > Metazoa > Chordata > Aves > Passeriformes > Sylviidae > Sinosuthora > Sinosuthora webbiana. The sequence goes on along the minus strand of VXBN01014625.1, from coordinate 438,054 downwards.
GGCAGGTCAAAGGAAGCAGCTGTTGAACCATACAAAGTCATTTGGCTGATCTTTTAGTCTTGCAACCCAGTAAAACTTCAAGGATTTACCTGTTGTGTAAGAGATTTTATGTACCATTCTTGAGAGTGCGTAAGTATTTATTATAAGCTAGTATTTCACCCACTGGCTGAAACATTTTCTTTCTGTCAGCTGACGTGGATGAGCACCAAACAAATTTAGCCAGAATATTCTGCCAAAGAATTCTTTACGTTGAATCATATTGCTGAAAATTTTGCTTCAGAGTATCAGTACAGACTTGTGAACATCATAGTGCTGTATACCATGACTCTTCAGCTTTTTGCTCTTGTGTGATAACAGAATTTTTCACCAGCCTGGGTTATTGCCCACGATTCCTACACTTTTATAGGGCAAAAGTGCAACACTGAGGTCAAGCAGGCATCACTTCTAACAATCCATTTGGTACCACCTGTGAAAACTCTCTTTACTTTTTCTCCTGATCAGCTTAGAGAAAAAAAGGTAATGCAGAACTAAAAGTGTAGGGCACTTTTAAAATCATAGATGCAAACTGAACATTTTTGAAATTTCCCTATCTGAACAAATAATCTAAACTTCTTAAGAAATTGGTTAGGTGTATAAAGAATGAAGAAGCTTTATAACTGGAAACAGGAAGGACTCCCAAAATAGTTTAGTAGAAGGAATGAAGTTTGGCATTAATTTGGCCAAATATTTAAAATTCTTTTTACCAGCAAAAGTGAATGATGATGAATTTTCTTTCTAATAATGGTTCAGAAAAGTGAAAGTGGACAATATGAAAGACTTTGGATGAATTTCTCTGCTAAGATCAGGCACTCCATCAGTAAATTCAAGATATCCCTTAAAAATGTTGAGTGGTAGAAGTGCACTTTGTTCTTAGGAGTCCAGTAGAAATTTTAGCATTAAGATATATGTGTGTTTGGGCAAAAGTCCTGGGATTAAAACAGAGAAGGCTTGTGGCTGTAGGCTTTGGTTAACTATGGGTTCAATCTTAGCTCCAAGTATAGATATAGCCCACACGACCAAAATGAACTTGATATTGAAATATATGTAGAAGTATATTACTAACACCTAACCAGTTCTTTCAGTCCAAGAAGAAGCTCACAGAGCACCACCTAAACATACATAGAAAGTTGCTTTCTTGTATTTGAAATGCCAAGGGTCCTTTCTAGGTAGTGAATGTGACCCTTTCTTATGTTTCAGACCTTGATTTTTTTTTTTAAAAAATTGACCAACAATTTAAAATAATATGCTTTCCCTAATTCTGTACTTTTTAGACATAACCTTTAGCATCTTCAACATCCATACTGAAACTAAGTGACAACTCTCTTTGTACCTGTGGACTTCATTTTGAGACTGAACTCTGCAATAATGTTTAAAGGCTAAGTATGACACAACTGGAAAACATCTGTGAAAACAGAAATGAATTGACAGTCTTGTTGGTACATGATGAGATATGGCCTAATGATTTGGTTTCACACAAGAATTTTTCATGCATGACCAGTTTTAGAAAACTTAGCTGACACAGAGCTTCCTTCTTGAAGGCTCACTTGAAATAGGTATGATTACTTAAGATCATTCAGTGTGAATAAAGGTTTCAAAGTTTAAGCTCTGAGTCGTGAAAATGGGGGGTATGGAAGGATAAAACAATCTGTTGGAGGAAACTGTGGCTGAGTTAGTGTGGTCAAAACAGGAGGGTTTTTTCTGTTAGAGTTTTCAAGAGCAGCATTGCGAAAGAAAATATGGTTGAAGATCCCTTCACTTTTCATTATTTTTGACTTATGCATAAATAGATGTAGGCAATTCAGCCATGAAAATTGCTTTTCCATTCAAATTTGAAGAAGAAGAACCCTTTCCATCTATTATTTTTGTCTGCTGTTCCTCCCCTTCCCTTCCAAACAGCTATTTTTTGCACTGATGTGTCAGAGACAAGTAGAAAAGAACCCACCTCTGAATATTGTAAAAAATAAAATTACTCTCATGAGCTGAAAATTAGCATTTGGATTTCATTCCTCCTCACATGATTGGTGAGAGTGAGGAGAGTAAATAACAGTCATCAGGGTTAAGCATGTTTTCTGTCACTTTAATGCAGGTATTCCTCAAATCTGAGTAACAAGTCAGTCTATCACTGCTTGTCTACTCTCATTTGACCCAACTGGACTGTGAGATGACTCAGAAGCAACACCAGTTTCAGAGTATTCATATAACTTAAATACAAGGAGGTAGAATTTAATTCATGCAGTTGGGCAAGAAAAGTGTTTCAGCAATGATTGTAGGAAAGACATGAAGGTATAAAATTATATAGGTATATCCTGTACCCTGAATAGCCCGACTTGCTGTATCCTTGGTTTTACTGGAATCATCATCACAAAATATTTTGGTCAGGAAATGTCGGCAGCTTCTCACGGAGAGCTGCTGCTTTGCTATGTTTCTGCAGGCGCTCCTGAATCAATTAGAAGAGACCATCTTAGACCATCTTGGCCCTGCCTTGTCCTCTCCCCAGGTCCCAGTTCGTTGGAGTGTAAGACTGAGGACACACAAAAGTTTAGTACACGTGGCCCTTACACTGTACATCACAATGCCAGAGCACCTGGAATCACTGAGATGCCTTGAACCACATTCTAACTAAGCTTGTTCATCATTGGTGCTACCCTGCTACCTTGTTCTAAGTTATAAAAACTGTGATCTCTGCTGTCTTAACTTCCTTACAGCCTAAATGTCTTATTATTAGCATTAACCAGTTCTTTTATGTTGGGCACAACCCCTTGAATAGTATTTTTATACCCGGTTTATGCAATATTATTCCCCCCGCCCCCCCAAATATTTGAATTTCAAGTTCAAAATATTTTATCCTTTTTCTGTACAGAGCTTTGATTTCCCTATGCATGGAGCTACAGAATTTGTGTAAAAAAGAAATGCAGTGATTTTTGGGAACATATTTCATACTTTTCTAGTAATGTGAATCCTCCTTTATGTCACCCAGTGTAATTAAAAAAATGTCATATGGAAAATTTCTCTCTAAGAAATCATCATTATGGGTGAGTTTTCAGTTCTTGGATTCTTACTCAGAACCCTGGAAGCCTGAACTGGAAAACATTGTCTATGGCATGGTGTTGTAACTGATGCTGAAACTGGACATTATTTTGCTGTGTTCCTGGATTTTTGTAGAGCTTATGATTTTGGTTCTCTGCAACCTGTAAAGTTTGTCCCTTTGTGGTAGTGGTGGGAGGCAGGGGAGGCCAAAGCTGGGGTTTGGGTTCTGGTGGTTTTTGTGACTGTAACTGTGGAGCTTTGTCCAGATTTTCAGATGAAGCAATTGTCTGAACAAAACGGAGCCTGTTCCAGATCAGCAACTAATATGCACATTAAAAAAATTGTAAGACCTGAACCCTTTGGTGAGACTCTGTGTGATCCAGGTAAGATTCTTTCCTCTTTTGTTTGTTAAGATTGCTGTCAAAGCTTTTTCTCCAGTCCTGACAGTAGAATCACAGAATTGTTTAGGATGGAAAATACTTTTAAAATCATTGAGTCAAATTGTTAATACCTGTCCACCACCAAATCAAGTTCTGAAATGCCACATACACAAATGTTTTAAATACTTCCTGGGATGGTGATTCTACCACTTCCCTGGGCAGACTGTTCCAATGCTTCACAACCATTTTGGTGAAGAAATTTTTTGCTAACACCCAATCTAAACCTCCCCTGGTGCAACTTGAGTCCATTTCCTCTTGTGTATTACTTATTACTTGGTAGAAGAGACAGACAGAATCCCCCCTTGTTATGTCCTCCTGTCAGGTAGTTGTAGAGACTGCTAAGGTTTCCCCTCAGACTCATTTTTTCCCAGACTGTTTAACCCAGTTCCTGCAGCACCTCCCCATAAGACTTGTGCTCCAAAACCTCCACTTTTCCTTTTGTGGACACACTCTAGCACCTCAATGTCCTTCCAGTAGTGAGGAGCCCAAAACTGAACACTGTATTTGAGGTGCCACCTCACCAGTGCCGAGTACAGATAGACTCTACAAGATGAGATAGAATGAAAAAGATTTTAAGCAGCCACAGTGAAACAAACTCTTGGATAAGCAAGTCAAGCAATGAAAAAGGATTATTCATGTCCCAGGAGAAAGTCAGAAAAAAAATATTCAAGATATTGTAGCATTTAGTTCTAGAAAAAGAGGAAATGCTTAAATTGCCAATCAGAAATACAAAAGGAGAAGAAATGAGACATACCATTCTTGTTCCTGTTTTAATGAACTATTTGTGGTTTATATTTCATTACATATTTTATATTTTATTTTTATGTTCAACTTATTAGGAATCAGCATATGGTTGATTTCAACTATAAAATATTCACTACATATTGGAGATTATTTTCCTGTTTTTAATAGTGACCTTTCAAGTTTACCATTTAGGGACAAACTATTGGCGCTGGGGTTATTTGGGGATTTTGGGGAGTTGGGGTGGCAGGACTTGGTGTCTGGATGGCATGCCCACAGTGGCTACTCTTTCTTCTGCTGTCTTTCGCTCTTTGCATTGTGGTGTCAGTGGTATTGTAGCACTACAGGAAAAAAAAGCTCTTCAGGTCTACTCATGGTAACAAAAAGCGGTATATTTTCTGTCTGATTTGAATCAGCATTTTCTGTATGAAATCCTTTTGTCTGCTGTATCCTGCAAAGCTTTTAAAGAGATGATGAAAAACTAAGAGCAGAACCTTGTCCCCATAAAATAGCCTAATTCCAGCCCTTCTTCCTCAAGTCTATTTTCAGTTCATACGGTAAAATTACAAGTGAAGAACAGGAAGATTTGTCATTCTGACCTAGGAGATTCACATGACTTTTTAGAAGATCTAACCAGGTAAGCACTGTGTTGTTAACTGGGACTGTGCTTTTGAGCCTAAAATCCCATGGAGGAGTCAGAAGATTTCCAAAATAATGATGGTACTTCTTTTGAAATGATGGATGACACCACTGACATGGAGTGGGAAGGAGTAGAAAAATAAATTCTCTTTCATATTTACTTAATCTAGAATTTTTCCTGATCAGATTTTGATGCATATCTTCGGGCAAAGATATATCAATTTCCTCTTTCTACACCACTGTTGATCTCATCCTGGGTGATATATAACAGCTCTACTTCTGGCTTCTCCATGATTGACATGTAAAAATTTACACTGAAAATCTGTGCCATGGAATAGCTTTACCAAAATCTCAGCAGGAAATACAGATATTAACACTGTAGTTATCAAAATAGTGCAATGCATTGACTATATGATGTATTTTAAATCTTATTAGATTTTTTTCCCCATTTTCTGAGTGGGGTTTCCTGAATACCGTAGGAGAATCTCCAGGTCTAAAATGAATAGGAAAAAAAAATGGGAACAGGGACAATTTCTCTCTTCAAACTAATTTCAATGCATTAAACACACTTTCATATGAAAGGGGCTATTATACAGCCCAAAGTTCAAACAATTGAGTTCTTTCATTCAAATGATGCTCTGTATCATGCTGAAATCATTACAGAGCTTGATCACTGCAAGTCACATCCTTAATAGGTGGCAAGGATAACCACATTAAACAGGGATATTTTGTCTAGACTTATTTATCTCTTTCCAGACTTCCTAGCTTCTTAAAAATCTTATTAAACACTAGATCTTATGTAATTAGCCTAATTGCTGTCTCCAAAACATTAAAGAATGTCTGTTACAGATAAAAAAGAACATATTAACTTTTCTCATATTTTTCCCACTTTTTCTACTAGGATTTTTTTCTAGCTTCTTAATTGAAAGAAATCCCTTATTTTGAATTCTGTTGCAATTTTTAAGAAAAGGATCTGAAATATATATTATTATATTATATATTATATTTCATTCCATGTGATATACAGCTCTACCATCTTAATTTCGAAACTTACCATTTCTATTGTGATATGAAAGCAAGTCACGTATCTGCATGATTGTCTATCGTGTCTTGAAGAATCCATTATTATTAATCCTGCATTTGAATTAGCTTTGATATCTGAACTTCTTTAATAATTAAACTATATCATCAAATATTTTTTTGCAATTAGTTGCTGCAGCTGGGCATAGGGCAGCCTGGAAATTGTGGTGTGCTTTTTTAGAAAAATTTATTCATGCTAGTCTGCCTGGCAGGGAGTGAAGAAGGTCTGTGGCTCTGATCTGTTTTTGATGCAGGTGAGAGCTTTTCCAAGGTTCACCAACAGGCAGCTTGGGAGCAGAGATCTGCTGCAGAGCCAGGAGTGAGAAAACCCTTGGTGGCCAGGGCATGAGCAGTCCAGTGAGATCTAATTCAGCAGAGGTAAGCCCAGTAGATGACAAAGGCCTAATTAAGACCAGTGCCTGTAAACCGGAGACAGGGAAATTAATGTTGGGATTACAGTGTCATAAGATCACAGGATAACTCAGAATGGAAGGGTGCTCAGAAGTTACCAGTCCAGGCTCCTACTGAAAGCAGCATCACCTCTGATCTCAGATCAGGTTGCTCAGGGTTTTATCCAGTCAGGTCATAAAAACCTGAATGGATGGAAAGCACAGCTTTCCAGGGAACTTGCTCCAGTTCTGATCTGGTAGGGAAAAATTGTTTCCTGTATCCAGTAAGAACTTTTAATGACAGAGACACATTTATTTTGTTGTGCACTGTTGGGATAGATCTGCCACAGGAAGTGGGGAATTCCACCTCTATTGTTACCTTCATGACTGGATAATTTTCTGGGAAATTTGTCTTTTACCAAAGGTAAGATAATATTTTCTGTATATACATCTGGTCCTTGTGGCTTTAATTTAACAAATACTTGAAAACATAGCCTATTACCTAGCTGGAAGAGCTGAATAACCTACTTTTGACAATAAAGGAATTGATGTTTTTAAAATAAAAATTTTGAATGAATTTTAATTTAAATTGTGAAAATTATAGTAAAAGAATTTACAGGAAGTGAAAACTTGGTTAAAGGAACTGCTGCCCTTTTTAATCTTTCCATGGCTTTTGAACTTCAATACTTCTGAGAAATTCCTATGGCATTTAATTATCAAGTGACTTGGAAAAGAACAAGAATATTCTCAGAAACATGCAAATGTTCTGTAGTTTGTATTTGTGCAAAGCCATTTAAAAAACTGTTCATTTGTAAAAATAAAAAAGCAGTAGACTACTGTCTTTTATGTGATAGCAAGACACAGCATATATGGTTTTCTGTCTGAACCACCACCACCCCACCCCCTGTAATGCTTCAAAAACTTTATTTGCTGAATGATATAATTTACTGGTACATTGATTATCAGGTTAATAGTACATGCTTAGAATAGGGACACAGAGGTAGTTATGAGGCTCTTCTGACATTTTCCTTTGCCGTTGCTGTCATAATAACATGTAGCAGGTGGCTGCATGTCACAGAAAGGGCCTATTCCTGGGACACATCATTGTTATATTTTTTTTGTAGCATTTTTTGTACCACTTCTTACCTTCAGGTTTCTGAGAGATTCCATCTTAAATGAGAAAATGCAGCAAGATCAAATTCAATGCAGATGCTACAAGTCATTCTGTACCAACCCCCAAACCAGGAATGCAATGACACATGATGGACTGAACCCAGTTTCACACTATACATTTAGTGGTGGGCAACTAAAGCATGCAAACTTTGGATTATCCAAACTAGAAATGGTTAATCTCTGTTTACCATGTTTAACTTTGGCCCATACCACTTACTCAGCAGGTATATGCCAACCTGCTGAGTAAGTTGATAAATAAATATTGTTTATTTATCTAAAGCTATTTATCTACTTCAGCTAGCATATACATTCAAGACCTAGGGTACAATCGTGGTCTGATTCCCCAAAGGTGATGGTAGCATCCTGTTCTCACTTTTGGGTGCCTAGAGAGTTACATTCTCATAGTCTGCCTGAAGTGCAGATGCTGCCTAATTATACAGTACGAAGAAATTTGACTTCAGTGAAAATTTAAAAAAAGAAAGAGTCTTGTGTAATGCCTGCACACTTCTAAAAAGGCTTTGTCTGGAGGGAAAAAAAAAAAATAGAGAGAGAAGCTTGAATCTGAATCCTATCCAAGGATTGTCTTTGTAAAAGCTGAATGAGTCCTAGCGTGGAGATAAAAATAAAGATAAAGGGGGAAAAATTGTTTGTGGTACAATGCAGAGATAAGGTTCCATTTAGCATGTGCTTGTGTGGGCACCTACAACTTGGCTACTGTGCCAAGTGTTTCCAGCAGTGGGAGTCTACACAGCCCTTCTTCCCATGGCCATGTTCCTTGCTCTGCTGCCTCCTACTTCTCTTGTCCACCAGGAGTTGTGCAACACCTGCAATATGGTGTATCAAATATGACCACACACATAAAAATGTGATTGGGAGCAAAAGGGGACAAAACTGTGAGAACTTTGGTGTTTTTGGGCAAGGGCTTCAAAGTAAATAAATTTCAGTATGAGACATGAAAATTACTGTTTCAACTGATTTCTTAGTCAGTGGTATCTAAGGACTTTGATATAATTTATGGATTTCCATTGTTCCTTTTATGAAAATCACCATAATTATGGTTTTATTCTATTTAAAAATATTTTCTTTCTTAGAACTGTGAAAAAAATCTTAAAAAATATATATTAAAAAATTATAAATCACTGAAGTTTTGCTTTTTGCAGATAGTTTTTGATACATGTGTTTTCCATGTGAAATTACCATTGAAAGCCCTGCTACATATGAAAATACAGCAACACTGTTGTGAGCAGACACAGACAGGCCTGGTGTGGCTCACCTGTGCTGCAAAGGCAGTTGGGCTACCTTGGCACTGAAACTGAAATGTGCTGCAAGTCCAAGCTGAGGGCTGAGACCTTGGAACTGAACAGGGATATGACAAAGAGCTGTCTGAGTAAACTGTTGTTTAAAGGGTCACAAGTGTTTTTACACAGGCAACGTAGCACCAAACTAAAAGTTGGAGAACCACTATACGTATATGATGGTTGTATGAGGTCTTATAGAGGATATCTCTGTTTAAAAATCTACTGACAATCAAATGTTTCTTTCCATGAGTAGTAAGACTTCCCATGATCAATTTCTCTTTTAGCAGTGAAGTTCAGTATTCTGGGACTACAAGATTTTCAGCGACTGAGAGACGGGGACATTCTGAGTTCTGATCAGAAGCCCAATTTATTGACCATACAAGGTGTTTATATAGGGTTTTTTTGTATGGCACTTCCATAGGGCTCTATTTTTGTAACAATTCTCATTGCTTATGCATTTTTTATGACATCAGTTACTAGGTAATCATTACAGAGTTTCACATGTTTTCTGGTCACTTGTACCCCAGGGAACCTTTATCTGTGCCTGTCTCTCCCATGGTTTCTGCTTGATCAGGCCTAAGATACCAGGCTTCTTTATCAGTTATACTCTCTGTTTCAATCCTTATACAAGATAATTTACCTCCTAATGCTAATCTCTTAGAAGGTTTGGAAAAATTTCAAAGAATACTTTTACTGTGATCTTTGTAGTCATAACACATGGTGACTATGTTTTGAAAACTAACCAGAAGCAGTAGTGATACTGGATTTCAAAGAAGGCTGTAAAATTTCAGTGCTCCCTGACACGTCTTGAACAACTAGGACCTATAAAAAAAGGTTTTTAATGTTTTTGACTAGAAGTAAAACATATCACTGGAGATGAAGTTTATATCCCTGTGACTGTTAAGTGGAATAATGACATTTATTTTATGATCTTGATGTAAATTTCCTGAGTGATAAACTGACTAAAATATTTTTTGCATGTAAAAAACTAGGTGAAACTGAGCTGCTCTGAGACACATTCCATTCTATTTTGAAGTTTAAAGAAAAACAAATATGAGAATAAAATTAAAATAGGCATTTGTGTTGGAATTCCATTTACTCCAGGAGTATTAGGGGAATTAGAGGTTAGAACATAATATTTTCTTACTTCTAAAAACAATGAAGAGAAATACAAGAGACCTTGTATGGACCTTATATGAAGATTTATTGTTATCAGCCAAATCTATCTGAAATGATTTCCTTTTGCTCTGTCAGGCCCAAATTTATCCCATGGATGACCTTTTCTAGCTGTACTGTTTTCTCTGCATGGTGTTATATATAAATCATGAAGTCTGATGCCCTTTACAGTCACAATAAAACTTCTGTTGAGAGGGGAAATGAGGGATATCACAACACCATGTCTCCAGCCTTGTAATTGTTGTTGATCTAACAGTGTATATCCTGTAGAATTTCACAGAAACTCTGCAAACATCTGGTCTTCTGGTGGCTTTCTGTGCTGTTGCTTTGGGTGAAGGTTAGTCATTTTCATATAAAGATAGAAACTAAATGTAAACTTCTCTACCAAATTCTGGAAGAACAATAAATAGGTAATTAGTGGCACCATAGATTTATTTGTATCTGCTTTGGAAATTCCAGATTTTAATCTAAGTGCTGTGAATTCAAATTGTTTCTTATGATAAAACATTTGTGAGAAATTAAAGTGCTGTATCTATCTACCTGATACTATACCTTTGATTACCATATTTCTGTCACTTTGAAAGATGCTAAGCACTGAATGGAGAAAATAGGAATTATTTATAATTAATTTTGGAGGCATACAGGAATACTTCAAATTACAAGTTAAAAAATAGATAAAGAATATTAATAAAGAAGGACATTTAACTAAAGTGTCTATTCAGCTGAAGAAAAAATAGATGGAATGCCAAAGAACAAACTAGCACAGAAACAAAAGTTAGTAGAGAAAGAATGCTATCATTACTGGAATCCATTAATGAAAGTGGTATTTTTATTCATGAACTAGGTGGCTGTGTGCCAAAAGTCCTTTGGTTGTTCTGAGAAATGAAGCAGGTACGTGACCAGGTGCATCACTTTGCACAGTCCCTGTATCCAAGGTTTCAGAGGAAACCCCAATTTGGTGTGCAACCTTCCATCCCCTGTCAGCATTTGAACCACTATATTCAGGTCTGGGTGCCAGGAATGGGCCACCTGGGCTTAAAGAAGGAACATATTACACACCTAGAATGGGAGACTTCCTAAATGTGTGAATTTATAAAACAAAAATAAAACAGCAACAGAATGATGCTGGTATGAACTTTATGGAGAGTCTCCCTTTTTATTTTGACACAGCCCTCACAGGGTTATGTTGGCACATGGAGGTTATGCCAAGAGCCCAATGCAGAGGTCTACACCTAAGTAGCTTGCTGCCCCGAAAATATTTTGGTTTGAACACAAAAGTAGGCTGGGGGAAAGGAAGACATATGCCTATTTATCTGGTAGGCAACTGAGGCCTGGATAAAACAGTGAATGTCTCCAAAGCTTGGTGATCTGAATCACCAGTATTGTTTCTACTCTCAGAATACTCTCAGAACTTACAGGACTATTTCAGCTGATATTCCTTTCTCTTACTCAGAGATCTGCATCAGGATTATAATTTTACTAATTCTGGAAGAAAAACAGACAAAAAGAAAGACAGAGATTTATCTCTCCTAATTTTATTTTAAATAAAAATAGCTTTTCTCATACTGTGATCATTCAGCTTGTTCTGAGATAGTAGTATTCTGTTTTCATAAGTGCACTCATGAAATTTTAACTGGTACCTGGACTAAGCTAAGTTGCAGCAGTATTTTACTGCACTGTAGACTAGTTTTATGGAATGAACTTAATCAGATGAAATGAGCAAAGGAAGAATCTGTAGTGCCAGACCACCTATCATGAACTTTCATGTATTTGTGCAGCTAATCTCTTAATTGGATTTTTATGAGGAATGTTTGCATATTTATCCAGCTTAGTTGTTTTCTGTTATAGACATGGCCCCTGTTTTCTCTGAATGTCTAGAGATCTGTTGAAGACTTTATGCAGTTCTGTACTTGGAAAACTCAGAGGCAAACAAACACTATGGGAAGTAACAATATACAGAACATATCGTGTGACAAACTGTTACATTAGTACCCAGGTCATTACTATCAGACAAAGTTGTTTCTGTGAATAGCTGCATTTTTCATTCTTCATTCATTGCACAAGGAAAGAATGGCTGAAAAAGCTACTATCAGAGCTGGATTCCCTCCAGCCAGCGAGGTCATTGTTTGTAGAACATTACAGGCACAGCGCAGGGTGGCACTCGACCGAGGTAGGGCCCTTGTAGGATATATGCAAAGACGTGGAATTTTCCATTGACCGAGACAGGTTCACAATCCTACAGAGGCATACTTTGGTAGGGGACCATAAAAATAACACTGTGATGGGTTGAGTAACATTCAACTAAAGGTTAATGTAATTACCAGGAAAAGCCCTCTGCAAATTACAGACTGTCCTGTCTTTTAAAGCTGTTATAATCACATTGCTTTCAGAACTGCAGCTGAAGCTCGGTTAATGCAGTCTGCTATTTGTGTGTATGTGACAGCTTGAGCCAGCTCCAGTGCTCTCTCAAAAATGTATTAAGCAGTGATTTTACTGTCTCAGAGGTGATGAACAGGAGCCTGGCAGAGCCTAAGGTGCTCCTGTTACTGAAAAGAAAGGGACAGGAGCAAAACAGAGGGCTGAGAACAGGTGCAAAGTGGGGAGGGCAAAGATTATTGGAACAACTGCTTCTGCTGGCTGGAGGCAGAGGTGAACTGTGGTGTTGTTTCTCCAGACTCTGACCATTGTCCCATGTGCCATATCCCATGTTCCTCTCAGTCCTCACAGCCTTCCCCTTCCAGAGCTCAAGCTTAGGGAAAATAGGCAGTGGGAGCTGCTGAGAACAGCCTTCGGCACCTGGTGAATTCAAGACTTTAGGTACTTATCCTACACAATAGAGGACATGATAAAAACATTTATTCTACAGTGCGAGACTTAGTCTCAATGATTCAAGACCTAAACAGACAGGCTAAGCATAAAAAATGCATTACAAGCAAGTGCTGTGACTTCTAAGCAGATTTCTTGCACTTCAAATACTGCTATAGATCAAAAAAAATAAAGTTATGTACATATCTATTGCTTTTCCTTGGATCTTCCAGATGTGAATAAAATCAAAATAGAAATAAGTAGTTCCAAAACTAAAAATAATTCCATCAACAACAATGATAATACAGGATATTTTAATTTTCTGTTATGAAAAGAGCCATAGTGAAAACTTGTGAACACTGCGGGTAGGATTCTAGCCTGAGACAAAACCTGTCCTGCAAAAGGAGATCCTGATTCCCTGTCTTTTTGATGGCAGCTAAAATGAAGGAAATTAGTTCCTAAAAACAGCACTGCACAAAAGCCTGGACAGGTGCTGAGACACATGGGAACTGAGATTAGTGCAGGAGTTTGTAATTAGAATAAAAATTGGGGATTAACTTCTGTTTCTGTCAACTAGGATCAGCAAGAATCCAAAAAGGATTTGTTCATAGCTATGGCCCTGAGAGAGCTCAGGAAGTGTTTGGGTCTGATGGTTATGGAAAAAACAGGCTGGGAACTTGACAAGAGGAGTGCTCTCTGGATTTTTGACTCTCTGGAGCACAGGAAAGCAAAACTTCTTTGTCCATAGTTTGCAGATCCTCACTTGTTTCCAAGGAAATACCTGATTCATAATCATCTTCTTATATAAAACAAATGCAACGGACTAAATATGTCCAAGCAAGCCAAGTGACTTGCATCTCTCCCAGCATACACTTCCATTTGGTGGGAGTCATTATGTGGTTGCATTTTTGCTTGAGTGGGCACCTTCTCTCTTACTAATTTTCCATACATCTTAGTGGCGTTACAGAGTGCTCTGCATTTTCAGTTCTTATTCTGTAATCTAAGAGATTTTCTGAGCTGGAAAACCAACTGTTAGCAATTACATCCTTAGGTGACTTCATTTCAGCATTGCGGAAAAGACTGGGAGCTATTGGGAGACTTTTTGTGCATTTCCCCACTCTTTAATCTACTTTTCTAAATTTGCTGTGCCCCTGCAGACCTTTGTAGGAAGGCAGACAGAGCAACAGCAGCAACTTCAATGGCAGAAACCTGCAAATCCTGCCATGCTTGTCCCCATAGCTGTTCCTGATCCCAAAGGCAAATGTGGCAACTGCCCCTCCAGTTCCATGGCCAGAGGTACAGAGAAGACATCTTCCTGGAGTTATTGTAAAAAATTCTTTGAAGGGATCAAAAAGCCAATTTATATGATTCTCCAGCAGCTTTGATCATAAGTGCTGGCTGGTGTATGGTAAAGAGAAAATGAAATGTTAAATAATGTTTCTTTCCTTGCAGCTGCTACTGGGTCTGTTAGATTTGAAATAAATGTTTGTACATTCATAATGTTATATAAATAATGAAATTTTACTCTGATTCAGTGCTGACTGCTATAAGATCTTAGCGTCTCTACAAAATGTATACAACGGAAAGAGTCTGACTGCATTCCTGAAGCACTTCCACAGGTCTCAGGCTGGTGGAACAGCACCTCTCCTAGGGCTTTGCGATAGTCTTGTTCCAGATTTATTTCCAGATGAAGCCACTACAGTGTTGTCTGACACTCAGCTGTGCTTAGTCCTAGCTTTGGGATATAAAAAGGGAAAAGCCATGTGAACACTTTGCCCTAGAAATCTTTAATGATTCCAATAAGATCCGTGTTGTCCAGACTTAACACATCATGAATAACATGGAAGTTGAAGTATTCTTTGTTCTGCATCATCCAACCCGTGTTAATTTGCATACAGATGGCCTGCGTTTTTCACAATACGCCTAATCAGAGATGTCTGTGACAGGCAGTCTGCAGTGTATCACACTGCCAGTTTGCCATCTAGTGGTACAACATAAAGCAAAATTTTCATCCTATTTCATCATTTCAGCAGAAAGATGCCCTCAGAACACAAACAGAAGATGATTTTAGCAATCTATTAGCAGAAGACAGTCCATACCCATGATCCTTAATTCCTAGATCCTGCACTTTCTCCCCCAGGAGCAGCGGCTGGCTCGAGGTTGGAGAGTGATTTTGATCCCACAGGAAAATGGCTATATAGATCCAGGGGCTGTTTAACACCTTAGGCTTTGTTGTTTTCAGTGTTATCCTGCTTTGACTGTATTAATTTACAAGAATCAGGGAATCTCAAAAAGTGGAACGTGAATGGCACTTGAGAGAGCACTGTCTGTGTGACAATGGGTCTTCAGTCACCACCCACATCAAGAGAGGATCGGTGTAACCTCCAGAGCTCCCAAATGATGTTTGTTCCATCTGTTCCACAAAATATTCTGGTTCTCATGGTTTCACAAGCCTCTTTGGGCAGCACAGGTGTGCTGCCAGGGTCATGGCAGTTGTCCTTTAATGCACAGATGCAGACTGCTGGAGGCAGCATTGCAAAGGAAGAAATACCACTTCCCTGCAAAGTCTTTGAGTGCTGCTGAGGGAAAGCTCATCCCGTCTTCACTGGGCTGCTATGAGATGGGAACCTCACTGCAGCCAGGGGATTCAATTGGTCACTCTGAGAAAAGTCAAAACATCCAGGGAGGAAGTCTGGCATAATCAGCCAGCACCTACAGGAGTTGAGAAAGTGATGAAAAAAGTCAGGCCATAAGGGACACCAGCACAGAGTGTCTAGGTTTTGTTTCAGTCTACCCAAAATACAGCTAAGAAAGTTTTCCCCTCTATAATAACTCCAACGTCCTTTATTCATTTCTATCTGATAGGTGCATAGACTATTGCTATATTAGTAATCACTTGAGTACTATTTACTGGTTTTTGGGAAGAGACAAGCTACGGTTGCATGGAGACCAGAGCGCCAGTGTAGTCAGACAATCACTGTCTGAAATCTTTGTCATCAGTTAATTTAACCTCCTCAGAGTTTCAATAGCTATTCTGGCAGCATGTTCAGCCACACAGGCCCCTAAGGACTTCAAGCAATTTTGATAAGCCATTAATTTCTGATTTAAATAAAGAAGGAGGTGACGACAAGACGGTAAAAAGCCCATCACTTTGGGAAAATTTGACTTTGAGAAAAGTCTCGGATGCAAAATTCTGCAGGGAAAAGAAAAACTGGGGACAAACACTTATTTTATTTCTTTGTACCCAAAAAGAGCAAACAACCATTTCCATCAGCTGCAAAACTTAATTTTCTCACTATGTCTGCAGCAGTAGCTGGAACAGAAGACTGCCTTCCCAAGTAGTACAACAGAACCTGTGGATGCAAAGAGATGCTAAATACCTGTGAACTGTTTTATATTACTACTTCTATCACATACTTGCCAAAGGAGCAGGATGGGAAAGACACAAGCTGGAAGAGCCATTTTGGAAGAGACATGCTAACTTGGTGGGAAAAATTTGAGTTCTGTCACAAACTCAGTTCATATGGGCTTCTCATTTACTCTGCAGGTTTTGATGTGAAAATGGTTGCCTCAGTAGTTTTAGTGTGCTTTTGAAAGGGGCAATAATTTTTCAGAAATATTGCTGAAAGTTAAATTTTTTTAATAATTATGTAGACACAGTAGATACAATTTTGGCTGACTATACTACATTTAATTGCAGAGCTGATAGCACCGGCTCACAGACCTTGCACTAACAGAAAAGTAGCTGTGATAAGCTCCCTTTGTCATTTTGGAATCCAAATAGTTTCTTGTATATTGGGAATTCCCTGTGGGGAAAAAAGCAAGTACACTTCATGAAATATTGTATAGCAAAGAAAAAAAAATCAACACAGGCATGACTTCTTCCTGAAAGGTATAGAAGTAACATGGTTATGGATGGAAAATACAGTCTTTTCTTTTGACGCTGAAGAATTATCTTAACTTACAAAAGACAGTGCTAATAAGACAGTTAGCTGAGTTAAAATCTAAGACAGAACCCTTTGGTAAGATCCTGACAAGGCACAGATAGAACATCTGGGGAACTCTGCACTGACGCTCAATTTCAAACTGTAACTGGTGTGTCACTGAAATTAGAGGGAGTTGTAACCTACTATATAATTTATTTCTTAGTCTCATGACAAACTAGTCCCAAGACATGATGTTCCCATTTCCTCCAATGAGGAATAATTTCATAATCAAAAAAGAGTTAATTACCAGGAAGTTTTCCCTGACATTTAGCCAACTAAGTATCTGTGAGTTTTTGCATCTTAATGTAATTATATCAGTTTGAGTGCCCTAAAATCACCCTGCAATTCTAAGAAGAAAACCCTGAGTCAGGGAACAGTGGTTTAAAAGAGATTTTTAAATGTGAGAGTAGATTAGACTGTCTTATTAAGCACAAGGAGTAAACTAGTGATTAAGGTTCTTGTTTTGCCTCAGCTTAGGCACCTGTGAGAAAGCAACAGAACTATTTATATGATTCAGCTGCATTTTAAAAAAACTTATTTCCTCTAAAACCATCTGATTACTGACACAAAAAATACTGCCTGCTTTGTTTTAGTTACACTGAAATTTGCGAATTGCACAGCTTAGTGCTTTCCCCAAATAATAGTTGTAATACAGAATACTCTCCATCTGTTCTGAAATAAGCAACATGGATTCTAATACCCTCTCCCATATGTATGTATATTTTTAGTCACACATTCAAGTTTGTAATCCCTCTGCTCCAGTCTACATGCCTGGCATAAAACATAAGGCTTCTTATTCAAAAATTTTAAATTATGTTTGTGTGTGCATGTGTCTGTATTTTAAGTTCTTTCCTTAACTCTGGGGAAACAGTTTTAAATACATGTCTGCAATGAAACATTTCCTATTTCTCTTAAATCTTCAAAACTTTCTATTTGTGAGTTGTGAGTCATATAGTTTCTAGATAGCTATCAAGAAAACACCAAAAAGTCGAGAAATTACAGGAAACCTGAGCTGAAACACCATGGGGAAAGTTGTATTGGAAAGTACCTTTTAAACATGGATTTCCATTTTAAAATGCTGAGTTCTTATTTATCAGGATTTAAAGGACAAGCTGAAGTCTTAGCATGATTGACAGATAACCAAAGGATGAAAAATAACCTCCCACACAGGGTTCTCAGTTGTGTTTTTGTGGAAGCAGTGCAGAATATGGGAACAGGAAACTCAATTACTTAATTAGATACGAAAGGAAAGAAAACAAGTATTTTCAGTGACTGAAGAAAATGTAACCACAGGGGAAACATAGCTTGTATACAGAGTTCTCAAGTGTTTGCATTGCCCCAAGCTTATTTTGGTGAAACTGTTTGCATGCTGAGAAAAACCACTTATTTAAGGAACAGTGAGAAACAGTTATTACAGCAACAGAGATATCACTGTAGCAGTTGAGAAACACAGGACAGATTCCTATTCCAGGACTGCTGGAAGGTCTTTGTCCCCTGTGTTCCAAATTCACAGTGCAAATCCAGTTTGAGCTCTGTTGTAAAGTGTGCCAATAACTCCATGTTGCAAGTGATAGAGGCCTGTTTCTCAAAGGATGTGACTGGGCTTCCCAATTCCTAAGTGCAGGCATGCTTGCTGGGCTTACCTGGTGGCAGAGAGAGGGCAAATGGATGCAAGCACTAAGAATTGATAGAGATGTTCTCAGTCTGGATGACGAGGGGAGTCCAAGGCCTTCTGTGGAGCACACTGACATTCAGATTAGGTGCAGATTCTGCCTCTCTTCAATGCAATGCACACATAAATCCCATGCCTGGGCTCTGAGGATCTGTGCTAAACAATAGCCTTTCAGCACTCAGTATTTTGATGGCTTTGAGCACTCAGCCTTCATGCCTCAGATTCCCATCTCTTTATTTTTGGGAGGTGATGTGAAGATACACACACTCAGGTTTACCTTGCACTTGTGTGAGGACCACAGTCCCTGATTGTGTAGGGATCAGGAGTCCTTGTTAGAAGATCCCAGCACAGCCATCTCCACCAGAATTCTGGCCCTGGTCCCAGCTCATGACACATCCTGTGTAAGGGGAAGCACGACACTGGGCAATAAAGAAAAATCTTCCCATTAAGATAGATGTTCTTTCCATACAAATTAGTGTTGCTTTATATCCTAAGAAATAAATCCATCTGTTGCTTTATTAACAATCTTTCACAAATATTTTCTCTACCAGAACTGTTAGTTAATCCTTTCCCCTCTACTCCACCCCAAACTACTAAGACAACTATGGTTCTTTAACAAATTCCAGTTGAACGCTAGAATTTACAGTGGACAAAGAGAAATTTGTTCGTTTATTTATTTATTATTGTTTACTGCCAGAATTCCTTTTCCAAGTCTTTATATTATAATTATGAGCAAACAGGAAAGTTTGGTTCCAATTTTTGTCTGACTGCTGCTTATTTTTAATGCCTCTGTTAAATTCTTCCTAAAGAAAGCTCTCACAGTTGATACATATTACTCTCCCACAGAGGTCTTTTTCATCTTTGATTTTTCTTAAAAATTCTTTTTCAAACTTCATGTGTAATCAGTAATTTCCTACAGAGGTGGGGTTGACAGATGCCTGCCCAGTGTTATAAAAACGTTAGTCCAATGGATGTGTAGAGGCATTACATTCCCTTAACATCCTTGTATTTCCATTTTGACTGGACTTTGGGCAATAGTTTACAGCAGAGAATTGCAGATGTGCTGAAGCTTGGAAACTACTAGAAAACCATGTCTGAGCTATGTAGTGAGCTTAGCAGAATACAAGTTATTTAACTTCTAAAAACAAAGGAATCTTTAGAAACACACAACCACTGACTAGTTATGTTCTCGCTGCCAAAACCTATTACTAGATATTTTGGACAAGGATTCTTAGAGAAGATAAAAGAAAGTCAAAGGGAGATTTTTCATTTACTTCAATGGGTTCTAAACCAGGAATTCAAATACAGACTGGACATTATTAAAAAAATATACCATATAGCTAAGAATAATTTCTCCTCCTTACTAGGTTTTCCCCTTGCTTTTATTAGCACTTGAATAGGTTTAGTTCTAAATGCCATGATCAGCTTTGAGAAGTGTAAAATAAAACTGTGGCATTTATAGGTCTTCAACTAGAGTAATTACTGCACCATTTTATTTGTGAAACTAAGGAAATTAGGGTCCTAGAAAAAATTATGGAACAATACAGAATAAGATCATAAGCAGGTGGAGTAATTTTACTTGTATCATACTCTGGATGAAGCACTTAAAGCCCTGTGACAGTTACAATACTTTACCACATGTACTGAGCAGGCACGTTGTGATTTAATGGGTGACTTCTAAAGAAAATGCCACAGTCAGGTAGAAGTGTCAATTAGTGCAACATTTCCTAACATCTCACTGATTTATTTCTTCACCTTTGAGTGTTAGAAGAAATGTTGCACATTTAAACTGCTCTCCACTAATTCGATTCCTTTGGGCTACTCATGGTACATTTTATTCCATTTTGGTCATTTAGAAACAATGTTCTACCTGAACACAAAGGAAAATGGGTTCACAGATGATCTGTTACTTCACTGTGACAGCACGTGGGAGGAAAAGTGCATTCAGGTTGCAAACCAAATATGAGGTATGTAGAGTTGCATCTCCTGCTTTCTTCAGGTTTTTCTCAGGAAAGGAGTGTGGAGAACAGCTGCCACTGTTGGTGCTGAAGGCACCAGGGAAGCACAACCCTGAGATCTCCAGCCAATATTTCAGGCATTTCCAGTGATATGCCTGGAAATGCCTGGATATGCCTGGATATGCCTCTGCCCCTTTTTCCCCCTGCCATCTCTCTTTCATGAAAGGAATCTGGGGCACTTGGAAAGCTTTTTCCTGACTGCCCACCAAAGGTAGGATGAGTTGGTTTAATGATGATATTGGGATCACAAACCCCATGAGAGATTTGAGGATTGCTCTCTGTAGCCTATAATAGCAGTGGGCTTGTCTATACAGAAAATTATTTAAAAATAAATATTGAGGTAGGGGAAATACATGCTCTGTAGAAATCTGCTTTAATTTGCAAGTCTGCACAAGCCTTTATACTTTATTATCCAAGTAAAGGTGATAATTGGTGTGAAATCAGCAAAGGAAAAACTCCCCAGCCAAGAAGACAAAAAGGAAAGGAGGCTTTGAACAGGACATACATTTAAAGAAACAGCTCTTTTTTTTTCCAGTGGGAGATCTGAGCTGCTGGTTCACACTTAAGGTGTGAGGACAAGGATGATGCAGTGCTCTGCACAGGTAAGTGTTACCAGAGTATTACAGTATTGATGTCCTACTGGCCTCCTTTTGATGACTTGATACAATAAAACATTGTGTTCAGGCAGCTAGACTGCTTCCAGGGGTGAGGTGTTGCTTTGTGTCATTGCTTGACACGGTGTTGTGCTGTACATATGTACTGTCTGCTGTCACCTGCAGCTTGCTAGGGTCCAGCATTCTCTTTACAGCATTGCCAAGCCATGAAATCAGGCTTCCATGAGAGAGGAGAGAGGACACCAGCTTTGAGTAGGGTCGTGTCTACCAAATCTTGGGTCTCAGGTCTGTAATGATTACTGACAGTCACAGCAGTGGTCAGCTGAAGATATTTAGTTCATAACTAACCCTCCCCCTTCGCACTGATCACAATATGTCTTTGGGGGACTCCTATCACACTTGCTGAAAGCAGCCTATGAAATAAGCGGCAGCATAAACATGACCTTTCTTCTATCTCTTAGCCTGTATGTTCTCTAAAATCTCTTCTGAAACTGGATGAAAATGTATAATGAAATTTTCCTTGGTCAAAAGTAGACCTGAGAACATCTGCATTAGATGTATATAAGTAAGGCAGCAGCAGTAAATTGCTCGGCTGCCAATTGTGATTCTATCGTTAGTCCTCTTTAGAAGCTGCATTTCTCTGGAGCTCTAAGAGAGAAATCTCCAATTTTACATAAAAATAAGTTTCTAGCTGGAGTCTAAAGAAAGTTTTATACATAAAACACTAAACTTCAACACTGGCTGAAGATCGGAAATTAGGCAAAAAGAAACCCATAATACCTTTCATATGCTGTCAAGATTTTAATAATAAAATCTTATGATTATACAGTGGAAGTCACTGACCATAAATTTCAAACATCCTGGCTTAGCAACACTGAAATTGCCTCTATGGTAACTATTTCAAGCTCATTGAGTATCTTCAAGTCTTTCTCCTACTGTTTTACAACAGCTCCAGGTGCTCAAAAAGGTTTTAGAAATCTTTAATCTGGCTTCCAAAATTTTTGGACGAAGAGTCAGCTATCCAGATTTTGTAGAAGATAGTGTGGAAGGAGGCCTCAGGAATCATTTTGTCCAACCTTTCTTGGCAAAAGCATGTTCTAGACAGTGTGTCCCAGCATCCTCTTTCTTAAGAGCCCAACGCTGGGGAATCCAACACTTTCCTGGGGAAATTACTCTAATGACTGATTTGCCTCATTCTGAAAAATTTTTCTCTTGTATCTAATCAGAATGTCTCCAGGATTAACTTTTATCGATTATCCTTCGTGTTTTCCATGTGACTCCTTGCAAAGAGAGTCTCCATCTTCTTTGTAGTCACTCATTTCTTGCAAATCATCACAGCACTTTTAAGAGAAAACACTTGAATGGCCCCTTACTTTACTGCTGAATATGGTGTTGTGTTTCAACTGAAGCCTTTTTGGCAAAGCCTGAGACAGACTTCAGGCTATGTGACATTTGAGGAGACACAGTGCTGTCCTGTTGCAGCATCCCTCCAGGGCTTAGGCAATGAAGAGTGTTGTTTCTCTGGTTGTAGAGCAGCCTTATAGCTTAATTCACATGCTGGGCGATCTTCATATATGGCAGTAAGAGGTTCAAAGTGCCCAATGATCTGTTTCCCAGGTTTTGGAATTATAGAATACGATAGGACTAGAAAAGCAGTGCTATAATTGTATACCCTGCAAAAACATCACTGCACTTAAGCACAATAAGATGAAAGCAAATTTTATGTCCCACTCTTGTTCCATGAGCATTGAGAGGTCATAAAACTTACAGACTTGCCATATCCATCGATTGGGAGTGTTTTTCCTGCTTATGAGAGAAGTTCTGGATATCTTTTGGGACCACAATCAGCATTTGGCTCTACAAGGTTGATGGCAAAGAGCAACACCCCTTTTAGTCCTACTTCACTGAAAAAGTTGATGAAAAAGCAAAGACACAGCCTAATAAAGACTTTTAATTCTACTGGAAATGGTGGAGGAGCTTTAATTACAGTTTGTGTTTTGGTTTGAAAGTGGTGGGGCTGAGTTTTGGAAAGATACAATTCCTTTTCCCGAATGTCTCTGTAAAGCCACTAGAGGGCCCCGAAATCCACCTTAAAAATTCGTCTTTGGCATTTTTGAAAAGAAGACGCAGCGGTCAACGTGTTTTCCAGAACTCTTGTACTTTGTCATTTTGCTATTATCAATGGAATGTACAGGGTGAACACAATCACAAGAAAATAAGGATTTGGGGAAAAGGATACCTTGAAGGATAGTATCACCAGTGACTTCTATCCACTAAGGACTTGCATGGCTTTCTGGAGTTTTGTGGATATGGTATTTACTCAGCAGCAGCTGGATTTCCCCTGTATCTTTTCTATTTTATGAGACAGAAGTATATGTGGTAGATTCTCTGAGAGTGCACAGGAGGCTTTTGATTTCACACCATCCCCTATGAAGATGTTTGCCATTTGTTAAACCTCACCTCAAGCCTTACTTCTATAGCTTGTCTTTTGGTTGTGGAGGAGTGAAGTAGCTGGGTCACACTTGCTGTTGAGTGTGGGTTATAAACAGGGTGAGTTATTTAGTAAACAACAAAAGGTTCCTTTTGAACAATGTTTCTTTTTCCTTGTAGAGTTGAAGGTGGAGGGCAGCAATGCTGTTCTGCTCTGCATTTGTGGATATGTCTGAGCAAAGGACTTCTGGGCTTTTGGTCATCCTGAAGAAGAGCACCTCTGTGCTCTGTCTCCTTGCAGTCCAGAGTAATTACCAGATTTTTGAAGGTGTTCAGAGGCATGCAAAGTTTAAAAAATAACTCCAGAATTCNNNTACTTTCCCCCTTCCCTTTAATTGATTAAGCCTGACACCTCACATGCCATGTCTTGAACAGAGACCTTTAGATAAGGATGTGTAAAATGATGTTAAATTTTTGGCATCCCTCTCAGGACTGAAACTGAAGCTGGATCATACAAAAGAGAATATGTCATCGGGACCAACCCTTCCCTCACTTCTGTCCTGGGAGAGTTTGAAATGTTGGGCACTGAAATACAAAAATGCCATCATAATTTTTATGGCTTTTGCTGAAACACTTATGATTTGATGGATGATAGCTACAGCAACTGACTCTACAATCCAGAGAGGACAAAATACTAAAACTGCCAGAAACCTTCATAAAATACTTTGCCTGTGACATATAAGGAAGCATACTGCAGTGTGGGCTGGCTCTACTGGCATTTAAATGAGCTGCATCATATTAGTGGCCCTTCCATCCCAGACAAAAGAGTAGCTGTTCAGAGTGACCTCTGTTATCCATTTAACGTACTGTGCCTACATAACCCTGCTTTATCAAAAGCTGCCAATGGATATAAACGAGGCAAAACCTGAGTGTTTTCCTTTAGAGATAGTTTTGCCTTTCCAGAAATGAATTAGAAATTTGCATAAGAAGTAGCATTTGAGACAAATGTATGTCTGCTGGACTAGTGAATTCCAGAAAAATTGTTCACTAACTCTAAAGATAGATGACTAAAATATATTATGCAGGTCATGTCTGAGAAGTATTCATTTATCTCCCTTAATTAAAAAAGAAGTCTAGATGACTTCATGGGTTGTATATTATATATATTTCTATTTTTTGGCAAGATGAATCCCAGCTGTACTGTCAGTGTCATCAGGCAAATTTTGCATTTGTTTTGCTAAATTACCAAGTACAGTCTCTGTGCTGTGTATGTGGCACTTGGGAGAGAAAAGCTTACCCTGGTGGCAGCTTTTGACACATATAGGGTCTTGAGAGACACTGCAACTCCCAGGAATGACCAGGCAGAGTTCAGTTATTCCAAAGGAGGGAGGTCCCTTTCCCAGCCTGGGACTCTGGAGTTGCTATGTGAACAAGTGTAGAGAAGCTGCTGCTTGAGGAAAGACTGACCAAAGGTCTTTGGCTCAAGGGTAACACACTTCTGTGTCCTGAGGACATTCATGGCTTGTCTGTTGGGGCCTTTCTCAATCCCACCTGCCAGCATCCCTCTGGGAGTGAAGAGTGTGCCTTGTGCAGCGGCCTCACTTAGGACATGGCATGCCTGGAGGGTGACATGTGAGGAAGGACAGAGGGCTCTGGTAAGTCATTTAAAATACACATCATTCTTCAGGGTGTAGATTAACACACTCTCTGCTTTCTTTTTTGGTCTCCTACTACAGATGTTTCACTTATGTTATGAGTGAATGTTCTATTCTTGAGATAATAAAGCTTTCTATTAAGGAGTGGTTTGGATTTGCAGTAATTTATATTTTGTGTTTTATTTTATTTTATTTAAGAGGGCATAAATGGAATTACAAAATTCTTTATAGTATTTTAATTCCTTTCATAGGCACATTTTGGGTCTTGAGGGATGTCCACAACAAGCATGTGTTAGCTTCCAGTACCTTTCTTCTTAAAAGCCTTGTGTTTTGTGACACAGCCAGATAGGATGACAGAATATATATTATTTTTATAGCTCATATTTTGGGTTGGCAGAATCAAGAATGTTTTATCCTTGCAAGAAAATTAAACATTCCTGCCTAATTTAAAAAAGGGATTGTCTAAAGGACTTGCTTTATATGCTTTCTGAATCCTCTTGCTGTTCATTAGGAACTGTTCTATATTCTTTTGCAATCAGCTGTCATCATTTATTGTGTCATTTCAGTTGTAAGTGGTTTAAAAATGCCTAATGCCTAAGCTCTGTGGACATCTAGAGTGTTAATGGAATGGGGGAGAGGAAGGTGTTCTTGTAGTGAGGTATTATATGCAGTATAAAAAAATCTCTGGGCATGATACTGCAGTTAAGTGGCTGATTGTATGGTTTATTCAATATTGAATGAGGAGCAAGGATTCCTTTCAAACAATGGTTGTCTTTTGTGTTGTTTTTGTTTTCAATAATGCTTCTGGGAAGTTTAGGGAAAAAAAAGGAAGTTCATTTAATTAAAAAAAAAAAAAGACTAGCATTCTCAGAAAAAAGAAAATTTTCTGAAATAGAATTTATCTCACCCTCCTTCAGGCTAATGAATATTCTGCTGATAAAAGGTAACATTAGAAATATGAGATCATCACAGCTAAATCTTATTGATTGATCCCATGCAGTTAGCAGGACAGTAGTGACAGCCTCATACAAATCACTCTCTTCTTCAATTTCATATCCACTTTACATGTCTTTTTATTATTTCTCTCATTGTCACTATCTCCAGAACTGGTGAGAAATACCTGGAGTACAGGGCCCAGGGCTGGGTTCTCGAGTAAAAGAGACACAGGCATGTACAGAAATCAAGTCAAGCCAAGGACCATGAAGGAATGGGAGCATCTGACAGAGGAGGAGTGTCTGAGAGAACTGAGATTGTTAAGCCTAAAGATAAAATGGCTCCAAAGGGATCTCATCAATGCATATAAATATCTGATGAACGAGAGTAAGGAAGAAGGATCCTGGTAATCTCAGATGTTCTCAGGACCGGAGGCAGTGGGCACAAACTCAAATAGAGGGGACTCCCTCAGAATACAGGAAAACACCTTTCTATGCGGGGGGTGATGGAACTCTTGCACAGTTTGTGCAGAGAGGCTATGGAGCGTCCATTCTTTTTTAGCCTGGAGTAAAGGAGGCTCAGGGGTGACCTTATCACTTTTTACAACTCCCTGAAAGGAGGGTGTGGCCAGATGGGACTTGTCCTCTTCTCCAGAGGTCTCCCAGACCTCAGGTGTCTTCCAGCCTAAATGATTCTATGATTCGGTGATATTCCAAATCCCTCTGAACATGATTCTGGACAGCCTTCTCAGGATGACCCTACTTAGGCAGAGGGGTTGCACTAGACATCTCAAGCCTTAAATCTTCTGTGCTTCTGCCACTGTTTCTGCAGTTTGACAAGAGCCAGGACAGGCTGTGGCTGAGCAGCCTTAGTGCTACTTAGGTAGCACTCATTGCAGGCATGAGCTTCTGAAAAAGGCTTTATGTTGATTTACAGACTGAGAAAGAGATTTCTTCATTTTCACAGTGAAATAGAGCCAAAGACCAGAATGGACAAAGCA
Source organism: Sinosuthora webbiana (assembly GCA_013397395.1). Lineage (NCBI taxonomy): Eukaryota > Metazoa > Chordata > Aves > Passeriformes > Sylviidae > Sinosuthora > Sinosuthora webbiana. Next base: position 410,939 of record VXBN01014625.1, on the reverse strand, counting down.
CACATCCAGACTGAAGCCCTCTACATGAAAAGCCATAATGCCTAGTCTAAATGAATTAATAGTAAAATAGGATCTTCAGAGGCTGTGTAGTCTGTCTCTTGTCCCTAGGCAGAGTTAAATGTACCTAAATCATTACTGGCAATGTTTCCAGTCATTACTGATTCTTACTATTGGAAAGAGTTCCTTGATATATAAGTGAAACTTCAGCAACTGATGGCCCTAGATTCCCATTAATGTCTTTTTGCTGCACTGATGATTGAGCAAAGTTTTCAAGACTGCTGCTATTCCCTCCTCAGCCTTTTTTTCTCCAGGCTGAACAAACACTTCAATTCTGTCCAACTTTTCTCACTAAAGACAGTGGAAAAAGTCACTGGGTACTTTGTATCCAGAGTGGCACATGCCTGCAGGTTATTTGTCTAGTCCAATGCTACCAAACAAATTACAGGATGTAGTGGTGTGTTTTTGGGTTTACCAGTTTTCTGTATGCCGGCGTTCTTTGTTTTATACTGTTTTATATAGGTTATAATGGTTTATCCCATGTAACCCCATGTTAAACCCTCCTTGGTTTGCCCCGAGTGATTTTCAGGTGTCAATCACAGTTAAAGGTCCTGTCCATCACTTCACAACCTCACCCTGATGTCTAGAAGGTTCTGGTGAGGATGTTGAGTGATTGGCAGGGTCCCCGATTCTCCCCTCCCTTGATTTATTGATTTGTTCTATTGACTGTCATTTATGTTCTGGGTCACTCCCCCCACCTTTTGGATTGGTTCCAAGCTGTCCCCTTCCCATTTCTCCACCCCGATACTTAAGGTGCTGTACAGAGAGGAAACTGGCTTTTGTGGGCTAACTCTGTGGGTGTGAACAAGTCCCACATGGGCTTAATAAACCCCAGCTGAATTTCTCCCAAGAGTCCTTTCTTATTCCTCACCACTGCTCATGCTTCTGCTGAAGGCAAGAGCCGACAGGATCGGGGATGTATCCCAGGATACAGAACCATACCTTTACTGCAGCATCGGTGCCAGAGCTAGCCAGGAACGGGACGCGGGTCCCCGAGAGACGCACCACACCATCGCAACCAGGTGCTGTCAGGCTGAGCCTTGGAAACAGCCCCTGATGTGATGTGTGGCATGTATTGAAGAAAATGATCTTGCAAATGTACTTAGAGGCTTTTGGGACATTTTATCAAGACTAAAAGCAGTGTTGACGTCAATCCGTGTGTACCTAAATGAAACCCGTGTTCCCCACGAGGGAGGATGGACACAGGGTGTATAGTCCCTGGTGTCACTGGCCTTCCTGCTTTGTCAGGCAGTGCCTGAGCTTTGAGACAGCAGCTCACTTCAGGCTTACAACTGATATTTTTTGACAACTTCTTGTGTGGAGGAGGTTTTCTCCCGCCCTTAGTTAAACTGGGAGCCCTGGGAGAGCTGCCTCCTGCTCCCGGCACTCAGCTGCTTTCCCAGAGCTCAGAAGAGCTCTCATCCCTGGGGACATCATTGGCACCTGAATCATAGCTGAAATGCACTGATCCACAGGATACACTGAGGTTAGCCAAGTTCATAGAGCACTGTAATGCTCCAAACTCCCCTGGTGCAAGCAAAACTCCAGGAGCAAGCACTTGAGGCATTTTCTTTGCTACCTCAGAACACCAGGTATAAACCTTTGCCTTCAACCACTATGATCTGCCTGGAGAAAGTGGTAGAAAGCAAATGAATAAATACAAGTTAAAATAGGAAAGAGAGTAGGGGGAAAATCACTCCACATCATGCCCTCTCCTCCTAGCCTAGTCTGGCAGTAAAGGCCCTGAAAGATGGATTTTTCTTCTGTATCTGTTACAATACAAAGCTGAAGGAGTTAGAGGTGCACTAAATTCAACACAAACAATTCAGCTTCTCCCAGGAACAGCACTATTTGCCCAAAGACAATTTAAAAATAAGAGGAGATAAGTCTTGTATGCCGAGTTAATGAAATCTGTAGCTTCTATAAACATAATAGGGCTACAAACAATAAACCAAGAAACTGGTAAGACTTTACAACCACAAAAAAGTTGCTGCAATGGGGAATAACAAGGAACAAGTGTCTGCTCTTATAAGAGTCTCTGCAAAATTTTTTCTCACTCGTTTCACTTTGAAAATACCTTGAGAAATAATATAAGGTACATTCTGACAATAAAATTCGGAAAAATGAATAGAAATTCACAATACTTTTCAGTGCCACCTAATCTGTATTTTTATTCAAGTGAACTCACTGAATAAAAACAGATAAAAGTGGAATCAGGCCCAAAGTACTGAAGTGGATAAAATAATTTAAATGCAAAGTGTAGTCTGCTAAAAGTAGAGTGCACATTTGTATGTTCAGAAATATACTGATGCTTTCAATCTCTCCCACATATTACTGAAGTATGAACTATTTTACTCAGAATCTTGTATTCTAATTATTTTGTCAAACTCCATTGATTTTAATAAGATATTGCTGTTGTAACAAGGTGTCGAATTAGAAAATAAAATGTTCTAATGCAGGCATTTGCTTTTACAGATTTGTTTCAGATGTTCTTGATTATACTTTGCCTCGGTCTTTGAAATCACCTTCCAAGTCCTTTCTGTGGAGGCTACAGTGTTATTCCCAGCCTCTTTGGGCTCTCTTTGGGCAATGATTTTTCTAGGAATTGACAAGGCCTCTAAGGCAGTTTGCAAAGTTTGCATTTCCCATTATACCGAGCACCTGGGCTGCCCCTGCGGATGTTTGTGGGTACAACAGCAGCACCAGCACCTGGCACAAGGACTAAGTTTTAAGCAGAACTTATTGTCTGCTTTGACACATTGTTATGAGCCCTGACAACACAGGTGCAAGATCATCTATGAATGAAAAAGACAAATAGACTTGATAGCTCAACAGAGTGAAAATAATTTGAGAAAGGTTGGGGGTTTGAGCTGTATTTAAGATGCATGGGTTTCAGGTTCTCTCTGGCAGAATGTCAATTGTAATACATTTATAACTTGAGAAAAAGAGCATAATATCATTTTTCAGCAGTTTGATAAATGAGACATTGTGGGAAAATGTTTATCCTAGAATAGAAAATGCCCAGAAAGCTTCTGTCACAAACCATAGACTTTTCAAACCATGATCACCTCTCTTGCAGTAGTTGATTAAGCCATATTTGGGACTATCATCAGCTTAACTTTGATTTCCTTTATCATTGTTTTACAAAAAAAAAAAAAAAAAAGAGCTGGGTGAAGGTTAGAAAACAGATTTAATTAGTTTTTTTGATAATCCCATGCTTTTTATTAGGCATTCATATCTACTCTCTGTTTCCCTCAATACCCAGAGGGTAAAAGAGATCAGCAATGAATATGTCTGAAAGAATAAGGATTTGTATGAATAAGAATATAGAAACAGAACTACTGGGCATGTTTTGAGGGAAAAGTGCAGAAAAATGGCTTGGATTGAGATGTTCTGTGAGCTTTTTTATATTGTAGATTTGAAACAATAATCAAAACCATTTGTCACAATGGTTAATTTCAACATTTTTCAAAATAAAATGCTTCACTTTCCAAACTGAAATTATTTGCTGTCCGTTGATTTCATAAAATCACTACATTGTTTTAAATGGACAGCACTGAAAGCACTTTGACTTATGATATTTCTGTAATATAATAATAAAAAAATCCTGTTCAGCTACAGATAATTCCACTCCTTGATTTTGCAATATTTTCAAAATGTTTCAGTTTTTAGTCTGGCCAGGAAATACTACATTTTATTGTTGCTAGTGAGTTAAAAAGTAAGATAGACTATTTTCTTAGCTGACCATATTAGGTGGTAGCACTCCATATCGTCACGAAGACTAAAAGATGCTTCACTTGGACAAACAACTGAGAAGGGAAAAAGGCACAGAAATTTTCATCACAAATCCCTGCCAGTATTCAAGTATTTGGCAGAAAAACAGTTGCACTTTGAAGGTAACATAATCAAAGGTGAAGTAGTAATGGTTCACTGATGAAGCTGCAGCACAAACAGTCTTGTTCTCTTTGATGGAAAAAGAGAAGTGGTTTGATAACTCTCCCTGATAAGGTGGCTAAAAATTTTACCTTGAAATTTTGGCTTAATTTGCTTCATTTGTTTTAGTAGTAGCAAAAAAACAAAACAAAAGAGAATGCCCTGATATAAGGAAAACATCAGTGATAAAGGACAGTCACTCATCTTCTCCAGCTTTTAGCTTTTACAGGATTTGGGATAGCACTAGGAGGGAAAACTATGCACAAATTTTATGGAAAAAAAAAAAAAAAAACAATTTAATGAAAAAACTTCCTGAAAGATACGTATTTGTTCCATCAGTTTTCTTCCATTTAGAGCATTATTCTGGTTTGGGGAATTAAACTTGTGCCTTTCAGTGTAGTGGGGACTCCTGCTCTTTATTTGACTGGAGTAGAAACTCAACCAGCAGAGACCCTGTTTCAGTGGCATTGACTCAAATCTGATGTTCTCCAACTTGAGTCCTCAAAACAAGTGGTATCTGCATGGCATAGCATGTAGTTTTAAGTTGGTCTGGGCATTTCTATTACCTGAATAATTTTTAATGAAATAGTTATGGTAACAATGCAGGGCTTTGTGGCTTTGTGAGAAATAAACTCTTCTCTGTAAATATGTTTTTTTTCTTTTCACAATATGGATCTTTTTGGTTTTTTGTACGCCTAATTATCTGCCTTACATTCTCATTCCTTCATTGTTTTATCATTCCCTTTTTTGTTTTATCATTCCCTTTTTTGTTTTATCACTTACTTTTTTGTCATTGGCTATGATCATACCATTTGTCACAAAATTCTGCCATAATTTTTTTTTGCTATAATCCTCATTTTGCCCCATCCCTTTCCCTGGTGGGCAGGGATCTGGAGCTAGAAGTGGGTTATGATGTTCACTGCCACAGCCTAAGGCTGATAGCATCCCCAGAGGGGATGACACTGCATAGATGTCAGGCCATGGTGCAAGGAAGATCTCTCCAAATCTTGTTGTGTTCTCATAAAAATATAAATCAGTGGAGTAACTAGGGTATTTTGGTGACATTTCCCCACCACAAAGCTAGAGGGTGGAGGGTGTGATGAAGAGGGAAACGAAAGGAGCAGTACTCCTTGATCTTGTCATGTGCTTTTCCTTTCCTCAGTGCTGGAAGGTGGAGTTACAAGAAGAAAAGATGCTCTAAGAGATCTTTGATCAATAGCTACAAATTTATTTGACAGATGCAATTAAAACTGAAAATGAAGGTAGTAGATTCTGAAAAGAGTAGGACTGATCTAGTTTAATGAAGATATTTGACAAAATTACATAACGTGGTACAAAAATAGCACTTCTATTCATCTCCATAGTAGAAGAACAAAGCAACTTACTGTGAAATTGGAAAAAATCCATTTTAAAGCTGATAAAAGAGAATGAGTTGATACACAGTATGCTGTTAGCCTGGGACTCCTCACAATTTCTACCACAGGCAGCTTTTGGCTGGGCTGACCATTACTTGTGGGAACATTGAGACAGCTGATAGTAGAACACTGAAATAAACTTGGCACTTAGATGTGCATAGGGACACACGTGAATATTAAATCATATATTCTTGTCTTTTATGAAGTCCTTATAACAGAGGTAAATGGATTTTTTTTCCAATTAAATATAAAATAAATCAATAAAAGACACTAATCTTCAATGAAACTAGTCTGTCTTTTTGTGAGATGCTTGCAAAAATAGTTTTTTTTCCATTTTTCTCCAATTTCAGGCCTCTTGCTTAAAAAATATGTCTAAACAACATAACTCTAAAACTCATCCCTAGTGTTTAAGATGATAATAGTTATCTCTTACAAGAACTCTACAGCTCTACAATAAGCTCTAAGAATAATATTAAAAGAATTTAGTATTTCTTTTCCTGTTCAGGAGGCATGTTATGTTATACTTTTATTTCATGTTTCTCAACTTCTATATTCAAAGCTTTTACTGAAGGAAAAAGTATATTTTGTATGTAAAATGGACTTCAATAAAATTTTTAGAGCAGAGGAAACAGAAAGGGGCAAATCTGCAATTATCTTGAGTTTTCCATGGTTAAAGGAGACGGTAAAACAGTGGTGAATTCATAACATTGTTAATTTCCACCAATTTCTGCTTTACACTTGTGTCTCTATGCCATTCCCTTTTTATCTGAAGTGTCTGAACAAGACTCACTGGCAACCATCTGCTGTGGATTTTATTTTCATTGCACTGCACTAATAGCAAAGTTGTTTATCTCTGAGACGCTTACTCAATAAAAAAAAAATTGTCTAGCAGTGATTGCATGGGGGGTGGCACTCTCTGCTGCTGAGAAGAGTTCATGGAAGGAACATGGGTTTCTTTGCTTCTAGTGCAGTGAAATGAAAATCCACGTCCAGCTGATTCATATGCCATGTGTGGTAGCTATGTGTTTGTTGTCTGAGTGTGGGCCATAAGGACAAATTACTCTTCTGCCAGCAGTTGGCAGTGAGATGGAACTGAAGTGAAAGCCAAAACTGAGGTCCATGCCTGGTGCTCACCATTACTGCTGTGCCTGCAGCTGAAGGTGCTGGGGCAGCAACCTGAAAGATTGCTGGGTGGGGAGGGCAAAAGACCATCTCCAGTTCAGCTGCCTTCTGCTCAGCTTCTGGATTTGGAGGATGCTGGAAATAATCCTCAGAGAATAAAAGACTTATCCTTCCAACCTCTAAAGCACCATGCCATAGGGAATAAATCAACAGCTAATTTGGAAAATATTCTCTTCAGCAGAATGCTAAATTTGTCTTTTTTACACTGTTGCTTGGTGGCATTTAAACAAGTTTTATACAAATGTTTTTCTCTGCCTTCTTTTTTTATTGCTGATGTTCTTTAATCAGGAGGTGAGCCCTATTTCTATAACTTCCTGTGATTCGATGCAACCATTCTACCTTATTTTATACATATACTATTTTACAGTATATTTTACATATTTTACAGTATGTACCTAGATATTTTATTTAATTCTGTCTACCTTAAAATGGAAATCAGTTCACAATTATGCATGTAGAATTTAACCCCTAACCCAGTCCCACCAGCAGTGGAGTTTGAATGGGTGTTACCTGCTCTGCTTCACTGACCATCAGCATTTCTAAAAGGTGGTTTGGCTTGGCCTGAAAGACCTCTCTGGAGCAAAGCAATAGATTAAGAAATGCATGGAATAAGAAATGAACTCTCTAAAAGGTGCAGAACTGGACTCTTAAAGGTATGATATTTTCTTAACAGCAAAGTGAAATTTCCTGGAACAATTTCTGATTACAATACTTATTTGGAAAATAATTTTATTTATTTTGATTTTATCACTTTGTTTTTTATAGGTTAATGTGCAATGCTATGGCTATTTCCTCATGTTTGAACAAATAATCATCAATGGCCATCAGTGAGTTGGGTCTCAATCCTGAAATAGTTACCTATGAGTTTATAATTTCTATTCTTAAACTTGTGTTAGATTTCAAGGCATGATTAACAGCAGAGCATGAGGTAAAGTACAGTAAGTGTAAACACCCTATCTTTCCATATGTGTATGGAAATTTTCTATTTCAGAGCCTTGGTGAATGTAGGTAGCATACACACTTTGAATAAAAAAACTAATGAAAAAATACTTTTAACACAGAAAAGTATTAAGAAAGATAGACTGGCTATGTCTGTAATGTACTTGTGGATCCAGTGTGGTCCAGCTGGGCTCTCTGCATCTTCTCTGCCTGTACTGGTAGGGGCTACCTCTTGGAGCAGTGCCCTTAGAGTGAGCCACTAGCAAAGTACATTGACCCTTCATCCTACTCTCTCTGCAGGCAGGGAGGATGGGGAGAGGTTCGGCCATCGGGACTTAGTGTGCATTTTCCAAAGGGAGAAATGGTGTGGACTACACTAAAGGTCATTGTTATTTGCATCTCTTGTGACCTTTCAGTAAGACCCACTGCACACATGGTTGACCTTTCCATGGTCCAGCTGCTGCCGAGTTTGCAAAGAACATGTTTAACTTTGCTATTTGCAACAGGAATTGTATATTTATAATGGGGGGTAAAGAACACAGGACCTAATCACCCCATATCCTCTAGACCCAGAATAGTCTTAATCTGTTTTTACTATGTCCCTTCAAGTAATGCAATGATGATATTTTAAAAACGATTGCATTAACATCCAGTTTGAGCCAAGTTAGATGTACAGTTGTCCTGGATAGAACTATGGAGGAATGCAAAATTTCTGTTAAATGTGCTGTGTCCACAGGTCATCTGTGTTTTTTGCTTCACTTGCTGTTGATCTTCTCCCCATAGCTGCCTGGAGTTGTGCAGACTGGGACTGCACTGGTTTAGGGTACTCTTCATTCCTTTTATGTTGACAGGTTAATACAAGATGGATCCAGCAGGGATCCTTGCTAACTGCATAGCTACAAATACTCTGTTCTACTCAGTGATGAAGCTGGAAGCACTAAATAGGAGAAAACAAATTGTTGTAATAAAAGGACTCTGGAAACAAATATACTGTGAAAACATTTCTCTACATAATTGTATTCTGAAGCCAGGTGAGAGGAACTGAATGAGGGAGAATGGAGAGTTTGGCTCATGGTGGTCACCTTTGGAATAATTTTTCTGGACAGGTGTTTACCCTGTATTTTCACTTGGCCTTCCTGTGCAAAGTTGGTTAATGCATATTTTGGCTTTATCTGTCTTAGAATCACAGACTCTGCCTTACACATTTTTCCTCATTTCCATTGTTTCAGTAAAATGGCACAGCTCTGAAAGACCAATTCTGATGTATGAATTAACCAAGCAACACATGGCTTAAAATAAATAGTTTTAGAAAGAAATCAGGAAGAATTACATATGCTAATTATAATAGGTCACTGAATGTAAGACTAAAAGGCAATTTAATATGGAATATGCCTTGCCTAACTCTGGCTGTCAAAGCTAAATTAGGAACACACAGGAGAACTAGGCTATCAAAGACAGTCATTTAATGTCTTTCATATAAGGGGAGAGAAAGACACCATCACACAGCAAGTTTTTCAAAGATACTTAGATATGTATTTTAGATATACTTCAATGCTTATGGAAAATCCTAGCTGATTAGCTTAGACTGTGTGATGAACATGTAAATTAGATGAGGCAAATCTTTGTCTTGGTACTGTAGCAAAGCAGGTAATGAGATAAGGCAACAGCAAGTTATTAACAGCCATGGCTAACAGTAATGACATTCAAATCATTGAGATATTAAATAATGAAGAAATCATTCTTGAAGAATCAGCAGAAGTGTTTCATTAACTTACCTGTTTATAGTCTCCCACATTCACAAAGTCTTTACTGTCCCTCTGCACAGAGATAGATGGTTGTTTGCCCTTCTTGTCTGTTCAGTAGGATACAAGGAACAGTGGTTTGAGAAGTGTGGAGATTAGTTATATAGATCTGTTCATGGTGTCTAAATTGACAGAGCTGTAGCTGAAACACGTTTAATGTGAAAAGAAGCAGTTAGCATCAATGAAAAGGTATGAGCTTTCATTTGGAACTGAGGAATAGTCATCTAGCAGGGACTGGAGGAAACATGAAAATGCTGAAGTAAAACCCAAGAAGTCATTCAAATATTTGCTGTTTTCCTGCTTTGTATTTCAGTTCTGAACTTAAGGTTGCTGCAAATGAGGCATGGTAGTCAAATCATATTAGTGGCCATAACAGTGGCAGGCATTGCTCGCTGCAATAAAATTAGAAATGCTTGTTTAAAAATCTTCTCTCAACGTTAACTCTAGTACTACACAGAAAAATACTCACATTTTTGTTTCAGAATCTAACTGTTTGATTGAGTGAATATTTGTGATAGGAGTTATTTGGGAGCTACTGAAAAATGACACTTAGAAAATTCTGGTGTACCAGCAGGGTTGCTCAGCTCCTGGGAAACATCATCTCACCAGCACCAAATGAGCTCTGTGCATCAAGAGGGTACATTGCTGGTTACTTCTGCTCAGTGACTGTTCTTTTGGTTGAGAGTTGGAAAGAGAATTAATGAGCTCATGGTGTCCCTTGCTGTCTTTGTAGCTGGACAAACAGGATGTGCTGAGACTATGAGAAAGGTGACAATTAAATTACTTTAGTTTAAGGCATGGGAAGGCTGAAAATCTTTGCTTTGAGAATGGGAAGGCTATTTAAAAGCTATTTAAATGCTGTGTCGCTAGGATATTAAACAGATGTTGGGAGACTATTGAGAGAATAAGACAGAAATGGCAGGAAATTCTTGTGCTGCAATTGTAACTTGCCTGTGTGTAAGTGTCATTGAACTAGCTGTGAATCATATGAACTTGGCACCGCACTGTGATTTTTGGCCTCTATTAAATTACAGTGAGTGACCTGTGCATTTGGTGGCTATATTTTCATGTTCTCTCTAATCAGTTCTTGCATGTCAGTCATTTTGTAATTCTATTAAAGGCTAAGCTTGAAGAGCAAGCTGTATGCAAATCCTGTGACATTGCTGACTTTCTATCTGTGCTAGAAAAAAATGATGACACAAGTACAATGAGTGGGATCACTCTGCCAGTATTGCAGATCCAGAAAACATTTCTGTAGGGGCCATGAAAAGTGTGAGAAGAAGAAACAGTTAGGAAATAAAGCAAGTGTATCCCCAGAATAAACACAGCGTGGAAGTTAGTGTTTCCTCTAAATGTTAACCTGTGACTATTCTAAAATCCAGATCTGTGTCCATCCAGATGGCAACCCCAACCACTGTTAAGGCAGTGTCCTGGAATGCATGAGATGAAGCTGCTGGGCAGGTCAGCATGCCATGGGCTGTTCTCCCAGATGCTCCTCTGCCAGTCTTTGACGGTTCTGCAGATGCATCTGCTGTTTCCTCCAGAGCCATAGATGAAGAAAGAAGGCCTGACTACTTCCCTCCAGGAACTAGGATTGTTTCTCCTGAAATCAGAGGGATCTGCAGTATCTCAAAAACGGAGGTGTGCTGGCTTTCTTCAGTAGGGTTTCTGGGCCCTCCATCCTCCTATGCAACTATGGTCCACTGAGAATGGTGGTCTTGCAGGTAATGTTGAACCCTGCAGCATTTCTCACATTTCTGCAGCTGAGTACGCATAAGCTGGGTTCTAGGAACTATGTGTTTCTAAGAATGGATTGCAGGCTGTCCTAGTTCCAGCCGAAGACAGGGCTAATTTTCCCAGTAGCCCTTAATAGGGTAGTTTGGAGCCGCGTGGGCATGGCAAGTACTTTGTGTTATCCCATACCATCTTAAATCGAGTATGGGGTAGGGGAAATAACTCTCACACTTCTGAGAGGAAGGGGCACCATTTCCAGTCACGGGAAAACGTGGTGGATGTAGGGCCCAGCTACCATTATTCATTGCCTCAGCTTGGTGAGCATTCTGCTTGTAAATTGCCCTCTCTTTGCACACTGTTGCTCTTATTTTGTTGCTGTTACTGTTCATTTTCTTATCTCATTGCTGTTTCCAGCAAATTGCTCTTATCTCAGTCCATAATCTCTGCCTTTTTGTGTCTCCCATTGGAGGGGGGAGGGAAGCAAGCAATTGGCATCTGATTTGGGAGAGTCTCCTTGTAAGGGGGCACTGAGCTAGGGAGTACTGTTCCTAAAACACCACACAGCCCAAGATCACCCCTACAAGTGAATGGGACTTGTGACTACTCACAGTGGCAGACTTACAGTACCTGCTCACTTCATCCCTTGCCTATTCTAGTTCCTGCTCACTTCATCCCTTGCCTATTCTAGTTCCCTGACCAATCCAGTGCTGGTAGGTACTGCATTTATGATGTGCTTCGCAAAGGTGAGCCAGAGCTATAGTACATGCCATAGTAATTTAGCCAATATCAATAGTTTCCAGTGCAGTGAGTCTTCTATTATTTGAAGCTAGGATAAAGAATAGAAGTCAACTAAACCCAAGATTATTGGTCCACTAAGGTGAAAATAATTTGCCTTATGTGTGAGTTTCACTTAAAAACATGAAATTGTTTTCTGACAGTTACTTTCCTTGAAAGAAAGGCATCACACATTTTATAGTACTTGTTTAAGAGCAAGTTTCATATTACTCATGGATAAAAGTTCTTGAGCCAATAACACTTTATTCCTTCTCATTTGATTCTGTTCTTCTGGAGAATTGTTTCAGATATATTTGGCTTTGAGATAACCCAAACTTGGGGCTTTGTGCTTCTTAGAAGTTTGTCCCCTTCTGGTCTTGCTCTTGATGGATTAATTCACTTTCACACACATGCACAAAAATATAATGTTGTTGTAGTAACTTAGAGAACAGTAAACCAATTCCACATGCATATATTTCCCTAGACTCACACAGCAACTGGAAGGAACTGACATTTTTGTCAGCTGCCTGCTTTGTGCAAAAAGAACACAAAGAAAACAAGCAGAAATGTCAAGTTTAGGTAACAGTGTTATACAGTTTGGAATATTCTCTACCACGAGAACTTTCCTTTAGTGGCTCTGAGATATGTAAGCTTTTCTGCAATTTAAAGACCTTGTATATTTTTGTATTATGTTGTGGTTCATGAAAACATATTTTGTGATGAACATCTGTGGTTTTTATTATAAGCACTTCCTCTAGCACTGTATGATTGTGACTGAATGTACACCCCCATAAAAGGTCACTGCCAAAGTCTGATCCTGTGGACAAGCCTCAAATCAGGGAGGTTCATCTGTTGAGCAGGATTAAACCTTCTCTTGAATCACGAAGAGGCCACAATTGTGCACACAGAATAGAAGATGGGCCTAATGTTTCTATCACAGCCAAGTTTGTGTCCTGGTGGCTTTGCGCTGTCAGACAATTTCTCTGAGATAGGTTTCACAGGAGTCTATGCCTGAGCTAGTCAAAGGGATGTGCTTCATAGTCACAAGAGCCATGTAGGGCATGTAGGGCAACTTGTATTGGACAAATCCTTCTGTTCACCAGCTATCAAGGGAATCTAGATAATCAGTTCAGACATAGACATCAGCTACAAGAGATGGCTGGAGTTTTCAGCTAAATTTCAGTGTAGGTATGCTTCTGTTCTTCTCTATTGCTCAGCCTCTGCAATTTGTAACCTGCCAGTGCCCCCATCAGGAAACAGGGCCAGCAGAGTCAATTTACATGGCCTTGTTGCTGCAAGTTGTTCCACAGAGCACAAGCACCTTATGGCCCTGAAGACATGGTTCCCTCAACTAGTGTGTTGATCTGCTCACAAATTTGTGATGTTTATCACTCATTTTCTCAGGGTACATTTGACCATGTTCTTCCCATAGTTGGGGTTTCTTGTCTCAGTGGTGGCTGGATGTTATAATTTGTGCAGAAGTTTTTGTGAAGGAAGATTTTTCTAAGGTTTATGTCCAGGCTCAGTACAGATGGAAGCGTATCTGATCTGCTTGTCTGGCTGATTTGCTGAAACATATTCCACCACTAATCTGGAAAAGCCAAGGCTTTTCTTTTGAAAAACTGGCATGCAGAGGCAAATCTGGTCCCAGCACTGCAGATGCATAAAGCACTTTAGCAGAGGGATAAACGTGGTTCTTCTGCACAGACTGTGCCACTTCTCTCTGCAAAAAATAATCCTTCTCTCAGAAGATCTCTGCAGGAAAGACAGAGCGGTGCTTATCCTGGGGAATAGTTTGCAGCTTTTCACCATCACCTTTGCAACTCATTCGATGCATGAACTCAAAGCCTGCAAGAAGGAGAACTCTGAAACCACTTTGGCATTTAATGAAGATGAATGGCAATTTGGAGACTTCAGAAAGAGTAATATTTTTATCAGCCAAGAGTCAGAAGTAATATCTGCTACNTTTTTTTTTTTTTTGTACAAGATGGCATTTTGAGATTGTTTTGTGCCTCTAAAAATGTCTGTGAAACATACATGGAGAGTGGAGAGGGAAATTTTGCCTGAATGCATTAAGGTGAGATATAACCATGCAGTAGGATTTTATATTCCCTCTAAACAAAGAGCTGAACAGTCGAGGACAAGGGCTAGGATAGGAAGAGCATTCTTTCCACATGTCCTTCTCAAATTATTCAGGAGAGAAGTGAGACTTTTCTAATGGTGGACTGGGAATGTACAGTCATTATTTTGTCCTTATGCTATTATGACAGAGGCCTGATCATTCTTCAAATGAACTCCTGCAGCTGAGAATGCACTAGCAAAAATGTCCTGCTTTACTAGACTTTCTAGAGTAGAAAACTGTGAATAGCTTAGTTTTTTTTCTATTTTCCATAAAACCTTGGGCTTAGAATGGGCATTGGAATCAAATCAATGAATAAAATATTGCTGTCCTCGTGTGGTCATGTAACTGAACATAACTGTATTTTAATAGTCAACATATAAATATAAGAGCACTGAAAGACAATTATATGCATAGGGGAAATTGAAGTAATTCTATGGTGTTTTTTGACAAGATCTGCATGAGTGAGGAGAAATGTGTACACACTATGACTGGATGTGAAAGCACTGCCTGCCACTTTGGTCAGAGTTTCATGAGCTGTCAGACCAGAGAGAAACCATCCAATACGAAAATCATCACACCAAGATGGAAGGTCAACGTCCCATAATAAAGTGAATTGCCCAGCACACACTTTAACAATGGAGAGAAACAGGTGCCTCCAGTAAACAATTTCTCTGCCCTGTTTTTAGGATTCAGTACCCTCAGAAGGTGCTTTTTTTTTTGAGGAAAGCACCTCAGCCTGACGTGCCAATTTGAGCTGTAAATGATATATGTTTAGATCTCTAACTTAGGGCAGTTGATTCTCACTACTAAACTAACGTGACACTTCTGTGAAATTAATTTTTTGAGCATTTTGAGGAAAAAAACCAACAAATCTTGTGTTTAAAATGATCAGTCATGAAGGATCTGCTGCATTTTCTAGTAAATCTAGTAAATTTTCTAGTGTTTTAAAAGCCCTTTGCTTTATTTATAGCTTGATTTAGTCCACTTTCAAGTTTTAGCAGATAGATCTCATTAAACCCTAGCCTGCTTCAGTAAGCTATTGCATAGCTTTGCTCCCATGCAGTGTATGTGAGGATTTATCTCTTTTTAATTCACTTGTCTCAGTATCAGGTGTCTAGTCTGAATAAATCATTTACTTTCCCCTTGTAGTCCACGGAGACAGATAATGATTTATCCAGGTTGTTTGGGACATTTGTTTTCTGCTGGAGGAAAAGCATCCTGGGGTGGTGACACTTTCCTTCAGTTACACAGGAGGCCTGGAAGAGGTGACTTACACTAGGTGACACTAGATCAGCTAAGATCAGGTGGAATAAATTCTTTTCTGAGATGTGCTCATGGCATTCCTAAGCTTGGTTTCATTAAATTAAGCATACTAAGGTGCTGGAAACGGCCTTTAAAGGTTTTCTTAAATGATTTTTTCCCCTTCCTTCCATTCTCTTCTAGTCTGTTATTCACAATTGAATTCTTCTGAATTTCTTAACACTCCTCTCAATGACTGGACACCAGAAGTGGACTCTCTTGGCTCAAAGGAACATAATGTCCCGCTCCTACTTGGGATTCCCACTTGAAATTGTAAGGATTATGACAGCACAGTGCTTTGGACAATGCCTAGTCACTCATGCCTCAGTATGATTGATTTTCTCCCATGAACCTCAAATCCTTTCTGAATAACCACATTCCAAAACATGGTTCTCCATCCTGTGCACCTGGCCTACATTCTTTGAAAGGATAAATGTTTTGAGGGACTAAGATAAGCTAATTTATTTTTAAATTCCAGATCTCAAGACACATAAGGCAGACACTTTGTAGAAGGGTAGTATTTAATCTGTAAAATTTGACCTTAGCAGAAATCACAGAGATGTGGCCCCAAGGAGACAGTATTTTGTAAACCATATGTTCTCCGCTTATGGAATCACAGTGTAGCCACAGAAAAGTAGTCATAAATTACCTGTTTGAATGCCTGACAATCTGTGATGCAGAGGAATCCTGCAGGAATTCTGCCTCATGCTCACACATCCCTCATATGTGCAGCGGCAGATCTTTGGAAGGAGACCTACATTTTCTATGCACATAAATGTCAGTTTGGCTGGAATCTGATCTCAGCTGAACCAGCCTGAACCTAAAGGAACATCACTGACTGTGCAGCTGTCACTCTAGGTTTACACACTTGTAACTCAGACCGTTCTGAAATCTCAGTCAGTCTGCATCTTCATGGACTGAGTGTATAATTTACTGAAAGTTTTTCTGCAAGAGAGAAAATAAGAAAAAGATATACAGAAAAATTGCTCTGTTCCTCAGAATATTAAAAAAATGTCAGGTGCTTTTAAAAAGAGGATACAGAGACTGATTTGGTGTACTTTATCCTGGATTGTCATAGTAAACATGCATGGATAATGTTGGGGAATGCCTACGTACACAGATGTAACCTTGTGGCTCTTCAGCTGCAGGCCAGAAGTTACTTGCCAATTGCTGTTGCTTGTGCTCAAAATACCAGGTATTGCCAGGGATTTTTGTTTTCTGGAATGGAATATAACCGTAGCCCATGGTGAGAGGAAAAGATTGGAACATTTTAACCCCATAAATTTTAAGGAGGTCTCAAGTACTCTAGTGTCACAGATACAAGCATTCCCATGGAAATACACAGCCAGCATCAGTCTCCCAAACTAAACTGTGTTACACTTGAAGTTGTATACAAAAACTGCAGGCACCTGCTCCCATTTCTGTTCCATACTATACAAGTGCTCCTGGGAATGTTTTCTCTTTATGTCCTGTTTTTATTTTATTTACTAAAGTCTTCTGATTATAATAAAGAAAAATATTCACGTAATTCAATATGGTAATTAGAAGACTTGCTTTCTACAAAATAATTGCCCTACATTTCTTCTTCTGGTTTATTTATTCACCTTCCCTCCACTTCTTCCCACACGTGGGTCTTTTGCTCAGCTTTTTTTCTCCCTGAGGAGTTAGAGATGAAATCATAATCATTAAACATTTAATTTTATTCCATATCCCTCACAGCTTCAGATTTACTCCTCTGAGAATGTGCTTTATTTTAGCCATAATGGTTTGATGGTGGTTACCAGAGGCTAACTTTATTAAAGGTGACTCAAGGTTTTCCTAGAGAATAATTTTCTTTTGGAAATACTCCAAAGAACAGATCTTTACCAAGAATGTATCAAAAGGTGAATAAATTGCAACAGGAAAAAGCTGCAACAATAACACTGCCATGATCATACCAAAATGTTTTATGCTGGCTATGCAGAAATACAGATTTTTGGTTTTATTTTCATTTCAATTTGCTATATGCTTAAATGTAGCATGAAATATGTATTTCCTAGTATATAATGCTATACATTTTCAAATTGTCACCGTAAAATGATCTTAAATCAAAATAGATTATAACAACTATGTAAATTCTTGCACAGTATCCAAACAACACAAGACGGGCTCCTTTTGGAGCTAGTGCAGCAAAACAACACCCAAGCTCCAGCAGGCTTTCAAGCACCTCAGGCAGCATCCCTGGAGTTTCCTGTACCCTGGAGATGGCTTAGCTCACACCTGAGCAATGCCCTCTCTAATTACCTTTTTTGTTCTCATTCTGTTTCACATTCCTACCTCTCTCTCCCAGTCTATTTCTCTCTCCCTCCTCTAAGCCCCTTCTCTGTGTCCCCTTCATAGCTGGTGGGAGAGTGATGTGCCCCATCTCCTTCTGGGCATGCAGGAGCTGTGGGCTGCCCCGTTTCTGGCACAGGAAGCCAGCCATCACATCTTCCAGCTCACAGCAAAAGCTCTGTCAGCGGCTGAACAGAGCAGAGAGTTGGGACTGGCTCTGAAATACATTTCTTATTATATAAGGATTTGGGCTTGAGGAAATATGATGATAGCAGGTGGCTTTAATGAAAATTGTTTTGGCATGATTGGCATGATATGACTCAAAAGCCCTCACTCCAGCCACCATTTCCCCCTTAATATGCTAGTACACACACCAGGAAGATTTGAGTCAATTAACAAGCCTCAGTCACAATTGACTTGGGGAGGAAGAGCCTATCAACTTGAGACTCTTCAGATGTGTAACTAATAACAAGTTGTCAGCTTACATTAATTTTTACACATCTTGGCTACATCAGAGATATACAGGCAAAATCTAGTGTTCAGAGAAATGACATGGAGTTGTGGACTCCACAGGGAACTTAATCAGTGCACACATTATATTGATCACAAGTAGTTTTTTCATTGTGATGAGATTTCTCTCCTTGTGTAACTCTTTTAGAATAATGTGTAGGAGAAAAGATAATAGAATGGAAATTGCATCCGCAAAATACAAGATGCAGTTGGAATATTTTGTGAAATGCTGCTCAGTGAAGCAAAACATCTCTCACAGTATGAGCTCTCTGTCTGAAAGATGCATCCAATATGCATAAATGTAGGTGACTTTCAGCCTCAGGAGCATGGATTGCCATATAAACATAAAATCATTGAATGGCCTGAGTTAGAAGAGGCCTTAAAGATTATCTAGTTCCAACCCCCTATCACAGGCAGTAACACCTTTTACTAGACCAGGTTGCTCAAAGCCCCACCCAACCTGGCCTTGAACACTTCCAGGGATGGGGCATCCACAGCTTCTCTGGACAACCTGTTCTGGTGCCTCACCACCCTCACAATAAAGTATTTCTCCCTTCAAACCTACTGTCAGTCTGAATCTGAAGCCATTCCCCCTTGTCCTGTCACTCTGTGCTCTTGTGAAAGGTCTCTCCATCCTTCTCACAGGGTGCCTTTGGGTGTTGGAAGGGTGCAATTAGGATTATTTATGAAAGGCTGAGTCTGATCTCAGTTAAACCCAAATCATCTGAAATGAATTGATTTGACTTTACTGATGAAAATGGGATCCAAGACTGGCATCATGTTTAACCGGAGGAAACTGTTGCCCTTTTCTGACATAGCATTATATTCTCAAAATAAATTGTTAAAACTGATTATTAAAAAAAAAAAACTTTAAAAAATATACAGAAAATTGAAAGTTTATCTAAGGCCAAACCTCCCAGACATCTACCTGACACCAGGAAGCAGCTATTCCAGATCTCTGTTTTAACAAGAAGATATACAGCAGGGGCTACACAGAGTAAACACTGAGGCAGAGTCTCATTTTATCTGTAAAACATCAAGGCATAGATGAACTCAGCAACTTTGCCTGAAGACACATAGATAATCTCAAGATACGGGATTCTCCCAGTATAAAGGCTCATTCTTGCTTATAATACAGAGTTAGTTCCAGTATGAGTCAAAAGAGAAAAGTACTTGACCAAAGTACTGTTCACTTAGTTGGCACCATTTTGTGCTCTCCAGAGCTGACTTTATCATCTGCAGTTCTCCCAAACAGCTCCCTGCAAAGGTATCTGAGAGTCTCACGTGCCAAGTGTCCATAACCTAAAGGATGGGAAACATCATGTTACATAAAAAGGAATTGTTCAGCTCAACACTGTTAAAACTTACTTATCTATTTTTATTCTAACAGGTACATCAAACAAATGATTTAGGAGACAAGTCTCATGTTTCTGATGGCTAAATGTGTCCAGAATACTGCAGTATAATAGAAAAAAAAATAATGTGGGAAATCCAAAATTTCTCAGTTAGATTTCATACTTGGGCTAAAAATTAAAAAGGATGTTACTTGCTGTGCAAAGTTCCATCTTGCTGTTGCTTTGCTGTTGGGATCTCAAGAGGTTACTGACTATATTAAGGGCCCTAATTCTGCTCTCAATTTAGTTCATTGTATTTTTAATAAATTCAATAGTTTATTCTGATGCTCTGATGCAACCACCTGAAAGAGCACAATCAGGCCTAAATCTGTATGAGGCTAACATATACCTTGTATTCTTTAAGAGCTCCCACTTTAAAAAGAAATGTGAAAATTAGTTTTTAATAAAATCTCATTCTTTTAAGAAAACAACAGTTTTTTAAGGTGCGTCACAAGCGTGTTCAGACCGGTTTTGTAAAGATATAATCGTGTTTTGTTAAGATATAATCAGAAAAATATACTTTTAATAGGTCTGAACACTTATATTAATGGTATTTTAGTATCTTCCATTTTTTCCTAAAGAGGTTGTATCATAAAAAAGACCAGGCAGAAAAAGTAGTAAGGAGATGCTCTAGTGGAGTGACTCTGCCTTGCTCACTCAGCAGATAAATGTTTCCTTTGAGAGGGTGCTACCAGAAGTGTGTAAGGATTGTTTGCCATTTGGAGATCAAGTATTTTACTACCTGAAATAATGCCTACTGTTACACCATTAAATAACAGAGAATCAAATGAGATATGTAATACACAGTGAAAGCAACCTATCTTTGAAAAGACAGCATTGTCTTTCAAAACTTGTTACACTCTCACAAATTCAGGGGAGTGGGAAGTAGTTTTTTATTTCCATTCTGGGGCACTCTGCAGTGACAGGCCCACATTTGGAGAGGGGAAACAGACCTCTCTCATTTTCCAGAGTCCAACCCAGACTGTACAGTTTCCTCTTGCAGAATCACAGAACATCCTGCCTGCAATCCCACTGACCATGTCTCTCTTTCATGCTTTCATGCTGGACTGTGTTTACTGCAAAGCAAACTTCAGCCTTCAGGCTCCCAAGAATGTATCTCTGTAACTCCAAGGCCAAGTTAAAGCTGCCTGCACTGATAGAAACTGTGAAATGGAGACTTCATCTTGAATGATCAGCATTTACAGCTAAGGCAATACTGTGGTCCAGTGACCTGGAAATATTTGAAAAATGTACCAAAATAATGCTGTTTGTGGAGCTGCTTTGAAAGCAGTAGCATGGCACAAGATTTTCCCAACATGCTTGTGTTTAGTGTAAGGCAGTTTCAGGAAAAAATTGCATTCACTTCTGCAACAGAGTGACCAGTTTTTCCCCCAACAAATTAATCAGTCATCCTGTGTATGAAATTTGTCTCAGAGGTACTGTTGAGAAAGAGCAGATTTCAGAAGTATTGTTTGTATAAACTTCAGGAGCAAAATCAAAACAAACTTCTGGGGAAAAGGACTGCTTGCTTTCTGCTAAAGTTTCCAAAGGAAAATAAAGCACACATGACCAATTTCAATTTCAGATCAACTTGAATAAATGACTTATATGTAATCCCAAACAATCTTGCATTCAGGGCAGAATACATGTAATGCAAGTCAAGGGGCAAAGGGGACCTAAACAAACACTGCCTATGTAATACTACAGGCATGAAAAAGATCCTGCAGCTCTTCTAGTACAATACCCTACACTGAAGAAAGACCAAAGATACCTGTAACTTCCACAGAAGTTGTGTGCCTAACTTGTTTTTAAAAATCTTCTAGCATAAGAAAAGAAAAAGCTGCAGCAGCATCAGCCAATAGTCTCCCCCACTGTTTCACTGTCCTTTGGTCAAAAGGCTGTCTTTATTATTCAGCCAAGGCCAGTTAACTTGTCAGCAGTGAGCAGGGTCAATACAATTCATTCTTGTGAAATGTTTTTTTACCATTTTAATGTGCTCCAGGCACTTATAGATTGGTTACCTAACCACCTATTCCAGAATAATTCCAGGAACTGGTGTTGCACTGAATAATCTATAGTTCCCTGTTTGTAGTTGGACTTTTTCTAAAGGTAGGTATTGTAGTTGTTTTTCTTGCATGGGATCTGCCCATCTTCTGTGAGTTTTCAAAGGTAACAGAACACTTCAGAAATTTTTTTCATATTTTTTTAAAGGAGTGAAGTTGAATGTCATCTGGATTTGATGGGTTCAAGTACACTTAACTTATCCAGACATTTTTTAACTTATCACTATTCTAGTCATGCTCCTATTTTCACATTAAATTTAATGTAGTTAAGTATCTGATTGGAAATTAATCTTTTTATGTGAAGACAGTGAATACGTCAGGACTCTGTGAATTGCCTGTTAGGTTACGAACCTTTACTTTGCTCTTCTTTTGCTTCTCATGTACTTATTTTACCTTGCATAATTTTGCTACCTTTATGTTCCAAAATCATGTTAACACCTTACCCTCTGAACTTCCTCCATTCCTATTAAACTTATACATAATTATGTTCCTTATTTCTACCTTTGGTATGACTCTTGATTTTAGGTTCTTAGGAAAGTCTTGATGCAGTTGTAATGCACTTTGCTGCTAATATTTTAAGTTTATCACTGTATGTTTGATGCATCTCCTTCCATTCCTGATGTGCTTTATCTCTCAGATTACAGATTTCAGAAACTCAAGTAACACTTTTTAACTGATCTCTCGGCTTCTTTCATTGTGCTTTCATCTAAAATTTAGCTCGCTTCTCTTCTAGCTTTAACAACCTCACTGACATAGTGATTGCTGGTTTGTGGGTGACTAAATTAGAGGGTTTTGTTACTGAGATTCTTAAATTGGAAACTATGATAGAAAACTGAAGTGCCTTTGTGCATCAGTTGCAAAACTTAAAATTGCTCACAGACACAGTATATTTATATATATTGTTCATGTAAAGATTACCGACAATCTCAGAGGATTTTTGAAACATTCAAGAAACCCTGCTTTGAATATCAAAAATCAATTTTAAATTCTGTTATAAATTGAATAATGTGTCTTATGCTGTGAGATCATACCTGCATATTATTCACCTTTGCAGGGAGTTCTCAGGGGTAAAAAGCCTTCTTGGACCTCTTGATATGTGCATACCACATCCCCATCACGGTCATGAGCAAGGCCCAAGAGGCAGGGAGAGAGGGAAATAAAGGCAAAAGACGTTGCATATGGACAGTGTAGTTAAGTCTGCCTTATATTCATGAATTCATGTAGAAACTAAATAAAAGCAAAATGTAAAGAAACCTCAAAAAAAACTTCCAGATGCTGCTATTATTCAAAGAAAGAAGTACAGCTGATAGAAACCAAAGCCTAAACTCCAGTTGTGTCAGCAGATTAATGTCAGGAATATGCCAGCGTTACTCCATGGAGTAGTCAGTGATGACAACTTTTTCTCAACAATAAGAGGCTTCAAATCCATACAGCCAAAATCAGCATTTCTCTGTCAGCCTGGAAAGGTCATCTGGCATCCAGTCTTCAGTGATCAGTAAGGCTCCTTTCTGGCTACTACAGCACGCAGCTCAGCTTCAAGGACTGGCTTCGTACGTGAGTTTATGGAGAGCCTTTCAGAGAGAGTATCACAGAAAAGCACTTGACACAACCACAAGCATGGCCTTTTGAAAGGATTCAGAGCTAGACTCAAATGGTCCATTATGGCAACATTCCTGCAGGCTAATGTATGCTAGAGGACATTAGTCTCCCGTTTATTTTCCTGTGTGGTCAAGTGCAGAGAGAGAGGCTTTCTGAAGCTCTAAACTGTCTTCTGGAGGAAAAGATCTCTCTTCAAGTTAAGCAGATGGAAGGAGGCTACAGTATGGGAGTTCTTGTATTAAAATGCAATAGTCATGGCAAGAATGTCATGATCTCTTTGGAAACACAGACATTGTATAATAATAAATACCTACCAGTAAAAGTATTTGCTCCTTAAAGTTCAATGCATGCTTACTATCCTTCATAAAAACATTTGAAAAGAATTCAAGGTGTAGAAAGATCTTAATATGCTACAGGCTACTATAATGCTTCCTTTCCCCAGAAATCAAAATGATTTCCAGCTACTAATGAACTACTCCAGAAAGATGCTCAGAATCAAATTTTAAAGCAGACATTACCAAAATACCATTAATGCAGTATTCCACAGTGGTTATCAGTAATCAGGAATAGTTGCTTACAGCTCCCTAGACGTACATTAAGCTCCCTTTTTAGATCCTATAAAGCCTGGTCAAACTCCTCTCATATGCTCTGGGAAAAAGAAGCATTCCTTATCAGAAAGATAAGGCTAATCCTACTTTGCTCTATATGAGTGTATTGGAATACCTGAAATGTGGTATCTGTATATTCTGTTGACAGGATGCAGTTGGTCTAGAAGAGCTGTGTTTCTTCTGCCCTCCATGAGAACACAATCTCCCATTCTGGCTGCTCAGGAAACCATATAGAGCATCCATCATCTTTTATATTTAGTCTCTAGAGATACACATGCATTTTCCCCTCTTATTGTGTCAGTTCTCCTCCCACTACAAGGGTGAAATATTAATTGGCAAAGCTGACAGCAATACACATACCCTGTTGCAAATACATCTCTAAAGAAGAAAATGTTACATTTTTTCTTTAGGGCACAATTAAGTTAGTTCATTTTCTGCAGAGGAAAAAAAAATGTTTAGGAACACTCCTACTTCAATGACAGTATTTCCGTGTCTTACAAGTGATGACTTGGAGACAGTAAGGGAATCTACTCAAAACCACAAAAACTTACAGAAATTTCCACGTCACTACTCCTCTGCCACTCTTAGAAACCAGTCCAATTATCCACTGCCTCTTAGGGAAATCATGGATTAATAGCAACATGGTCTACCTACTGGGAGCAACGTGGCCTGAACTCGTGATGACAATTAAAGACAACCAGAAAGTACTTTTTTATCCATGTGCAAGGCCTTGCTATTTCTGGGTTGAATGATCTGCACCTGCAGAGACAACAGTTCTCTATGAAGGAGGAAATCACTAAGGAAGTATAGAAATTTAATATATTTTCAAAAGCCTGAGCCCCTGTGAAGGTACAGGTAGTGCTTTTGTTTTTCACTTTTGACTTTTGACTTCTGTACATTATTTTCCCATGTTTTCTCAAAGGGTAGTAGTACTAGTAGCCTTCTGGCAAAATTTTCCCACTGCAACATTTCTATTTTTAACAAATTTCAGCCTGTGCTCTCCAGGAAGGAAGCTCATTGCTTCTGGGCAGCAAGAAAACAGCTCTCCTCTGACGTCTAGTCTTCACCCTGCCTTTGAACAGTTTTGATAAGAAAAGGGGGTGCCTGCACACATTTCATCACTGTGAAATGCACCCTGCATAACACAGCAGGTGACATATCCACACAGATAGTGAAAGCTAGCGTAGTCCTCAATTCCTTGTAGTAGATGAGCATAAATTTTGCAAGTTATGCCTTGCTGAGCAGAATCTCTAGGAGAGCTTCAGGAAATGTCACAAAACTCTGAATTATTACCAGTGCCCATAGTATCTTGTATAGGCCTAATTGGACACTATTGTATATATGGACAGGGAGAGATTTATGGGTTTTTTTGAAGAATATGAAAATGACACAATAATGACAGAATAGCTTTATAACATTTTTATGCACCATAATGATGAGAATTTTAAAACCTCCTTCTATCACTTTTCTTTATTATGAAGAAATTATCAATCACCATGAATGTGCCAAGTACACAGCACATTGATTTTTCTGGCATGCTTTCCAACAGTATCTCCCTGATGAATATAAAAGGAACAGGGTCTGGCTGTGCTGGAGAGCTGGCCATGTGCATTCTTATCACACCCAGGCACTTAGATGAGGTGACAGGCACATGACTGAGCTGGGAATTCCTCACAAGCAGTCCAGCAAACAGCACTTTGCAACAGCCATTTTCCACACTAAGCACCAATGAGGATTAACTTTCTTTAATACGAAATTATAATGCCAAGAGCCACACTGACAACCCTATAATAAAATTCCTGGTAAACAAGTGAGGAGAATGTATCTTCTACACTCTTGTAAATGTTTTCCTTGCTACGTGAAGGGAAGAAGCCTGTTTTCACAACTGATATGAAGCAGGTGCTGTTGAAAGCCGCCTGACTGCATTCTGTGTGAATTACTAGGTGGGACTGCTAAGAGACAAAACGTTACAGCGTTAAAGGACAAAAATTACTGTTTTCAGTAAATGCAGTTATTTCTGACATTCTACTGTATTTTTTTTAATCTGCAATGGGAAGGAAATTTTAGAAAAATTATATGCCACAAATGTGGCAACAATAATAGCAGCATGTCTAAATATATTTTCAAGATGTGAAATGATATACAGGACAGCATAATCAACAAATCGGCTTATCTCTACAGAAAATATGGATCATAGAGACCATTCACTGCAACATGAACATTTTGTTTAAATTATATGGGCTGATTATTCATACTTGAAAATAAAAAGGTGAGGGGATACAAGTGCATTGAAAAATAGTTGCATTTTCTTTTTATGGACAAATAGGGAAGGAGAAGAGAGAAAACATAATTCTTTCATCTCCAAATTACAAATCAACTGACAGAGTTGCAACAACAGTCATTCACTTGAATTCATGAAAGTAGTTAAAAAAATAGGATTTGAAATTATTTCAGGCAATAGCTCAAATATATTAACTTTTGCTTAGCAAAACAAGGTCAGAGAAGCAAGTATACCCTCTGCTCTTTTGCAAAACACCTCCTTCAACAGGATCCAGGCTAGACTTACATGTGAGTGGTGAAAAACTTTGTTTCTCTTCCACCAGTGTTTTTACAGGCAATGGTGGATGGCCTGGAAAAAAGGCTCAAGATTTTGTTTGTTCTGAGTACTCATGTAAAAAGCAATATATAACAAATCTAATGGCTCTCTGATTCTGGTGTCAAGTAAAAAGAGCAAAGAGGACAAAAGTCAGATGTAGCCTGGTCTGAGGCTCTATCTAGTACTATAAACCCTTCTGCTCCAAAGGCAAAAGACTAATTGAGCAGCCCTAGGCAACAGCAGTGCTTATCAGAGCTAATTTATTTTGTGGTCTATTATTGCCGACATCACCTCAGTTACCAGGGAAAGGGCTAGAAATCCTTTTGTTTCTGTGAAAGGACATTTTGTCTTGTGCAAAGGCAGCACTTGCTGAGACTCTCACATATCAGAGCCTCCACCCCCTCTGGAGAGGGTGTCTGAAATTTGTTTGTATTTGATGACCATTTTGAATTTAGGACTGCTCACCCTGGAGGAGAGAAATTGGCAGTGTACCATATTATGCAGCTCTCAAGCAAACACGTTCATGCCCCCTCAATTACTCTTTCCCTCTCCTGATGTCCCTATATATGGGAATATATATAGGAACGTATGCTGTGGCAGCCTATTATGTTCCATGCATAGTTCAAAAGTGCAAAGAAAAGCACTGAGTTCAAAATGGGATCTGTAGTAAGGCCTAAATGGGGATTGCAATTGAATTTGTAAAGGTATTCTCACTGAAGAAGACACCTTCCCAATAGTCTAGGAAAGATCTGTATAATGCAATTTGGCTCTACTTGCCTAGGAAATACAGTTGAACCCTGGCTGTCATGAGAACTATTCACATAGACTGGACAGCCTCCCTATATACCAGAGTCACTCTATGCTAACAGAGTTGTTTCACATCACTGATGGTTTCTCTATCAATTTACTCAAGTTGATGCAAGAAGTTTCAGGAATAGTCTTTCTCCTTTTAAAAACCTAAAATATGCCAATTTTGAATTATTCAAATGAGACAGAAAATATCCGTTAAATTAAACAACCCACAGGTTTATGCCTGAATAGTCTCATGTTTGATCAAAGAATACTTAAATCCCCAACTAACTTTCCCTGACATCTCAGTGATGTCAAGCTGATTATATAATTCTTGACCCTCCTTGCCTTCCCTAAATGAAGTCTAAATGTAGACTTCATTAGGAGAACTAAATGAGAAAGTATTATTCCAGTTAATTACATTATTCTGCAAAGGAAAGGAAAATAGATTCATACGAGGAAAAGAATCCTCCTAACAAAATCAGAACATAAGCCAGTAATTCACAAGAAAAATACTTTCTCCATTTCTTTACTGTTAATGTTAGGAATTTCTTTTAAGTAAAGAAGAGAGGTATGGTCCTTTTATCTATGACATGATTTCTTTAGGAAATTTGGGATACCCCTTGTTCAGAAACAATTACTAATAATACTCTTTGATTTTTGTATGGATCATTCTCATAGCTTTATTACTGTCAGAACTCTGTTAACATATAGAACCTCCAAAATACCCATGCAATCTGTATTTAGGTAATAAATGTTTGGGCTTGGGTTTTGCATTTTTTTTTGGTTGGTTGGTTTTTTTGTTTGTTTTTTTTTGTGTTGTTTTTGTTTTTTAACATGTACCCACTGAAGACAAGAGCTAAGAGATTAGCCTTCTTTTAAAATATCAAGTGAAAAGTGAACTTTAGCTCAAATTATTTCTTGCCCTTATCCCCTTTAACCTAAAATTTCTCCTTTTATTCATATCTGAGCCCCACTGGACAAATGAAAAAGAGTAACAGAGGAAAAAAAAATCCTTAAATATGCATTTTCTTTTTTCTATATATTTAATCATTCAAGTACTGTTTACCAGAAAGAACAAAAAGAAAGAAAAATCTAAATTCCTAAATCTGTAAATTGAATGTGTATCCTACGCCACTAATAGCCCCTACTTTCCAATGTCAGCTCTCATGCTTTAGAAGCCACTTGGATGCAGTTGTTTTAGTTTATCAATTCAAATAATCTCTTACAGCAACTTTGCAGTTCATCCAGAAATCACCTTCTGATAGCCAGTCCTTAAGCTGAAAACTATGAAGAAAGAGGCTGGAAAAGGTCCCTGCATCTGCCATGGCTAAATGGTGATGACTCGGCCTCGAAGATGAGAGCAGGAGGGTGTGCTGGGTGGGATGGCCAGTGGCTGCAGTCACAGGGGAGAGTCACTGCTGCATTACTTTAGAGATAACCACAACAGTATGATTTGGCCCATAAAGGCTGGTTTATTTTCATCCAGTTCAGAGACATGAGAGGTGCATAGGAATAGGCTGTAGACAAGGTATAAAAGCACTCCAAAGGAGGTTGATTTACTCTAGAGGGAAGAAATCATCTTGTGCAATCCTAAATTAAAGTTTTTGGTTTAATCAAGATTTTGCCCTAGGGTTTTGGCTGCTCAGAAGAATGAGCCATATCATCTGTTACTTCTTTGATACTCACGAACTAGCAGTTCTTAGAAATCTGACTTTTTGAAGTGATGCTAAGGAGACAGACACATTACTAACCTGGAGCACCACTTGCCTAGCAAGCAGGTGGTATATTACTGGGCTAAAAGCACATAGTATTGGCTAATGTAACTAACTACAGATTAAAGGCTGCTGTCAGGAAAGCACTTTGGCTCACCCTCAGCTTCCAGCACAGATGGCAGCTACTCAGTGTATTTGAGGGGTAGTCAGATATTGAATGTGTTCATTGTTAGTGAGGTGGTCTGAGTCAGACACTGAACCTTATCAAGGTCAGAAGAGGCGACCAGCAAGCACCTTTACTTGCCTCCTGCCACTACAGGTAGAGAACACAGGGACAATGTGACTGTGCAGCTGCTGTTATTGTACTCCAGACCGACCTGAGAGGTTTCATGCTGACTTTACATTACTTGTTTCCAACACACTCCACAAAAGCTGATGCTTGCAGGCATGTGTGGTACTGGAAACAGAAGAGAGGCAAGGACATAATTTCCCAGAGCTTCCGGCAGACATTACCCTTATTTTTGATCCATGAGCCAGCTGGAATCAACAGGCCCTTGAGAAGGAGAAAAGCTGCTTACCACCAATAAAGTGGTGGAAGACGTATACTCAAAGGAGCCCCCATAAAAAAGACAGTGTAAAACAAAAGCTCAGAGCTCTGCCTATCACCATGGTCTCAGACACTGCAAAGAAGACAAGGGAGAGCAAAAGCACCTGGGGTCATCAGAGCGTGGTGGGGAATATCTCACTCCAAGCATCTTGCAGAGGCAGCAACACCATGCCCAGTCACAGACTTCTTGCCAGTAGCTTGGTATCTCTGCCTTACTGCAAACCCATTTGAAAAGCGTGTCTGGACTGGTGCCAGAGCATTCAACACCTCACAGAACTGTGCTCTCTCTGCAATAAAAGTATCATTTCAGCTTTTTTGTACTTGCCAGAAACATCAATGGCAAATCCAGGACACAGGCTAATGGGGAAGACATGGTTGCAGGACAGGCCTGTCAACAAAGCCTTTCTAGGAGAGTAGACCACAGCAGAGCTGCAGGTGCGGCATCTGGGCAGCCCCTTCTGCCCATGTGATGACCAGGGTGCTGCATGGCCATGGAGCTGGATGGCAGCACTGGCTTGCTGCTCACAGCCCTGATGGGGCTCACGCTGCTGTGGAAGAAGAGTGGCTTTCCACAGCCTTCCAAGACAAGAGGGGACTGGGGCTGTGGGTTATGGTGTTGGTGCTATAGGTAAGTATTCATTAATGATTAAAAATCTTCATTAAAATGCATTAAACCTATATAATAATGTAAAGAAGCAGTAAAAAAGCCATCCCTTTCAAAAGCTGTGTTTTTACCACCTTGTCCATACTCATGGTTTCAACTGAGCACTTTGAAGGAGTCAGTAAAACACAGACAGTCAATAGTCACAATGAATATCTGCTGTTTAGATCAATGTTCAGCTTCTCCAGTCATCTGTCAGGATTACTCTGATCCCACAAATCCCATGCTTTTGCTGCAGGGCAGCAGCCCTGTGGAGGAAAGGCTGAAGGATCTCTGCCTTTTTTGTTTAGGACTACCATACAGATTTAACATGCTCAGTGAGTTCGACACGCGATACTCCCAGTGCCCTGTGCCGGAAAGAGCAGTGGAGTGCACCTGCTCAGCTGTAGCTGCTAAGGAGGAGTGTGTCTGCCTCCCAGCCATACTGCCTGTTTTCTTTTTCTGCCCAATTTGGAACTGACCATCCGCGCTCTTGTGTAAACACTGAAATCTGGGTCAATCAACCTGATGTATGACAACAGAGCGTAACATCTGCCCAGAGCTGTAACTGATCTGTACAACTGTCTGCAGAGTATTTGTCTCTCTGCTTCCCATTCTGCCCCACCATCATTTCAGCCCTTTGGCCCTGGGTCACCCATCATCTCCTTGCACAACACAGAGGACATCCACTCAATCACCAAACGTACATGTGAAATAGCAGGAAGTCATGCAGCTTACTAAAATCTTAAAAAAAAAAAAAAAGTCTTCGAGAATGAGACAATGTCAAACCTTTGCCACAGTGACAGATGACTCAACCTGATTTTAGCAAAGACAATCACTGTTTTTCTACCATACTTTATATGTAAAAATATAGATTTTGAGTTACTGCGTATACACAGATGAAAGAGGGAAAGAGCTTTATGAAAGGACACTAACATGCTTGACAGCAGAAGCTAGTTTTAAATTTACACAGATAAATATACAAATGAAAGACCCAAACTTCTGATCATCTTCCTCTCCTCAATATTTATTACCCTCTACTTAGAAAAATAATTTCCATTTTCCATTTCCCTGAATATCTGAGTTATTATCTCCAGCTTTTTTATAATTCCACATACTTTGTACACAATACAGAGACACTGTTTCCTGAGCTAATCTGTTTGTCAGATAGCTTGTCTTCAAGCAATTAGCAAAAGGATTTCTCCGTAGCAAATCAATAGCTTTGGCTCAGCCAGATATAAGCTCTAGCATGTTGACACGCCTCTCAAAATAAATCACAAAAAATGGCAAGTGGCTGTTACAGTAATCTTCTTGAAAAGGAATTATAGTTGCCATACCACATAGCCCTTTGATTCTGATTTAGTTTATCCTTTACTCTTTTAGCGTATTCCCCCAAAACAGAATGAGACAGACATGCTCCATTTACTTGTCTTTGGTAAGTAGTAATTACTTGAGAAACTCCTTTGAAGTTGCTACTTATCAATGTGAGGAAGATTGGAAAAGTCCAGCCCAGCCCCAAGGTAAGCAAGCTTAATAAAAAAAGCATATATAACAGAAAAAGAAAAAGCAAATAGAACAGAATGCTTGTTATAATACATGCTTCCTGCAACCTATATTGCATAACCAGTTCAGGTCAGTTTTACCCGACTCATAAACTTTGTGATACATGCAAGAAAGAAAGCAGTACATTCAAGACAAGGGCCAAGTCTAGGTAAAATCTGTGTTTTCTGAATTTAGACTGTGTAAAGTCTTTTATATTTTCATGAGTTTGTCCAAATACTTCATTTCATTTTTTAAGAAAAAAAAAAAAACAACTTAGGAAGTAAATTTAATAAGGCTGTGGACACCATGTGCCACTGAAAAAAATAATTAAAATATTTCCCTGATTTCACAATTATCTTTGAAGAGAAGTCACTCACCTCTAAGATGAAGCAGGAGCCCTGGTGATGGTGGTAGATTTGTGTACCATGTGATGCCAAACATACAGTGAGCAGTGGAGGTTAAGACAATTGGTTATAATCAATCCGGTTATCACAGCTTAATTAGTTACTGCTGATTTGTGTAAGTCCTCATGCCTGACAACTTTCATTTTCTGAGGCAACTGCAAAAGTAGCATGTTAACTTCTACCTGTTTTCATTGCATGAAACATTTATAAACAAATATAAGCACATTTCACAAGTAATCTCATGACTACATTTTGAATAAAATTATTACAATGCCCCTCATTTAATATTTTCATGCAATTATCTGCAAATACATTATCAGTTGAAGGCCACAAACATTTACCCAGTGCTGCTAGGTGTTCCAGTGGAAAATTTAATCCTTTTGTGCCAAGCAGTCCAAGAAAAACCATGACTTTTTTCCTGCAGTGATTTTATGTAAAGATTTTATGAGCCTGCGAAAGGAATTACAGAAAGTCTGGACATTTTTCTCCCTAGCCGTAAGTTGCTTCTGTGCACTCTTCAGAAGAGCTGAGTTATCAGCATGACTGGGTGTTGCATAGGGGTCAGCCCCTGCCTCTGCAGAGTCAGCTGTATGCACTGAAAGTGTCTCTAAACATACACGAGAAATTGCTGTGTATGGACGAGAGAGCAAGACCAAGGCTAAGCTTGCATTAAAAAACATTCACAATAATGACAAGCGGTTTGCTTTTCCCGAACGAGGTACTGCTGTTGCACAGCCTGTAAAGAGAAGAGACGCAGATCAAGGACTGACAAAACATACCTTTTTTTAAAACATTTTATCTCTTTTTATTTGTTTGTCCTGATGGTTTGCTACAGGCAAAGGAGGTATTCAGAAATGAACTGCACGATACAAACACAGGCAGCAAACTAAGCTGGCGGCATGAAAGGTGTATCTGAGAACACAGAGTTGACAGAGTCAGAGTCGGACTTTGTTCGAGTAGTTTTTAAGATGCTCTCTGTAATGACACTGTCATTAGGAAACAGTTTTACTTTCCCATTCTGACTCTGTTTTGGTTCGTGCACGGGTTCCAGGAACACCACCCGTTTACCAGTGCTAGCCTTCTTCTCGTCGGCTGGCAGCTCTTGCGGCAGTGCGGAATTCAGTATGGATGGGTGGGCACTGCTTTGGTTCAGCTTCCTCTTCTTCTTTTTTGCCTTACATTGACACGGGCAGGGGGTCAGATAGAGATACAGCAGCACTAAAATAATACTGGCCACACATGCAGCAAGGGTGGTAAAAGCTGTATTAAATGCCTCATGAGCATGGGACCTGTTCACTGTGAAATTGCTAACATTTATTCTGACCTCTATGGTTTCATTTAATAGTCTTTTCTTATTTATTGCAATGCAGGAATACAGCCCTGAGTTCTCTAGCTGGGCATCTGTTATCTCCAGGCTGCCATTAGGAAACACCTTGAAGTTATCGGTCTCCCTGTCTGGCTCCAGCAATCTATTGTCTGGACTAACCCAAACAAACTGTGTGCCCGTGCCACTGATTCTGCTGTCACAGTGTACAATCAACCTGTCACCAACCTGGGCATCATGAATAAACCCAAAGGCTTGGAAAGAGCTGTTGATGGTACTTTCAGAGCAATTCATAACGCTGTCGTGCAGTAAAGGCAGTTTATTATGACCTCTTGGGTCTGACTGCAACAAACAGCTGTACTCATTTTTGAAGTCCACTACTGAGCTGAAATGCCTTTGATACCAGAAGATTAGCATGGAGTGCAGGACACAGTCACAATAGAATGGGTTGCCATGAAGATAAATTCCACTAAGTTGTTTGGCTGGCACTGAACTCAGGCGCTGAATAGGCATCGTCTGGATGTGATTAAAGGAGATGTCCAGCAACACAAGGTCTGTCAGTTTATGTTTTCCAACATATAAGTCCAGTGGGAAATGAGAGACCAAGTTGTAGCTTAGGTACAGTTTCTGTAATTTGTACAATCCTCCAAAGGCTAGAGACTCAATCTGTGTTATTTGATTGTTGTACAGCAGGAGAACCTCCAGTGCCTTTAGCTCCTGAAACACAGGGCTGCCCAGTGTTTTCAGGCTGTTGGATGACAAGTCCAGATACTTCAGATTCGGAATTGTGGAAAAGCTTCCAGTGCTAATGCTGCTAATGCTATTATGATTGACTATTAAAGTGTTCAGTTTCTCAGACAGCACTGGGACCCATTCAGGCTCCAAAATCCCAATTCTGTTATAACTCAGATCCAGCCTTTTCATGCATTTATAAAGACTTCCTGGCACTCGAGTGAGGTTCTTATTTGTGCAGCTTACGATATCACTGGCACAGATGCAGGCTGCCGGACACATCCCCGGGGCACTGCCACACACACTCATGGTGAAGAGCAAGAGGCATGCGAGTCCTTTGCAGTTCACTTTAAAAACTCCAGGTCGAGTAGGAAGTGTCTGCCAGTTTAAAGGCATTGTCACTGTCTTTTAGCTGTCTCCCAGTGCTCCTTGCCACAGATTACTTGTGCAGTTAGCTTTGCACTCGTTGCTGTCAAAAGAAGGATACAGAGGTACAGCACGTTAACATTTACCATTCATACTCTGCATGATTTCCTATGCCTTTTGAAAAATACAGGGAATTAGTTAATCCTTTGGGTTTCATACAATTAACAGTAAAATCTAGTTCTAAGGTGATGTAACTTAACGGTTTCATGTAAGCAAGAAATTCTGCATTCATGTGTCAATATATATACTGTAGATACAGTATTTTCTGTCTTCAAAAAGAATGCAACTATTCTTCAGTCTTGGACAAAGCAATGCAATTTCTGAGAGTTCATTTAAATAAAATGGAAATGTTCCTCTGTAGAGCATGACTTGGCAATGGCATCCCCTACCTGTTTCCAAACCAACACAGATAGAATTCCCAGAAGGAGAAAGAAAAAGCCTCATCCTAAAATGTTTTTTTCTTGTCTAGTGGGAAGTAGTTACAACATGCTTTTCTTTACAACCAGAAAATGTCACACGTTTTCAAGCAAAGAATTTTCTCAGCCTGTCTAGCTTTAAATGTCATATGAATTTCTTTCCTTTTCTTAAAAAAAAAATTCAATAACTTATGGTTCAGGTAGCAACAGCCTATTTTGAAAGTTATTAAAGTTGTTCAATAACAATACTTTGTATTCTGCTTCTTCTACCTTTGCCAATATAAGTAATGGGGAAGAAATCTGTGCCTAGTGCTTACCTCAGGCACAAGTTTTCAGAACATTCAGTAAGAATGAGTCAGCTGTTTCTCAAAATTTAGTAAAGGAAAAAAAACTGCTCATATGTAGATAGGAAAAACCCCAACGATACTATTTTCTGAGAATATTTTAGAGCCAGTATTGTTTTAAACAGGGATGCAAGATTTGACACAGTAGTGATTCTGTGCTAAGAGACATGCTTTTTGCCATCCTCTGAGAAAATGTACACATACATAGCAGAGGAATAAACATTTCTGCTCATTTTTGCTCTCCCTCGTACCTGCTTAGATTTTGTCAGTAAATTCACAGGTGAGTTCACCTGCATTGATTACCGTCACCCCTTCAGAGTTCAGATGAGGTATTCAGCCCCCACATTATTATCTAAACTCATTTCTCCAATCTCACCCACCAGCTTGAAGCAGTATTTGAGCAGGACAAACCCTGCAATGTCTGCTCTGTGCCGCTGAGAGTGGCTATGGCCAGGAGCCTGTGGACAGTGGGATGAGGAGAAAGAAGAAGCCTCAGATAGAAAGGAGAATAAAAGAAGAAATTGTATTCTCTAATGCTGCAAGATGGATGAAGAAAAGATGAGCCTTGAGTGCAAAATAATTAAAATCAAGACCTAAATGGTGGAGGGCAGCAGGGCAGAAGGATAGTGAAAGAAGGGGAGAGAGAAGGGTAAGAGACACACAGGGAAGAAAGTGCAAAACCAGGGGAGGTGCATGCTAATGGAGCATCATCACTGTTACTAAAGAAACTGAGGAGGAGGTAGTCTGAGGATGTAGAAGTCAGTTAAGGCATATGAGACTGGAAATGCAGATGAGAAGGGTGTAAAGGAAAAGAAGAGAACAGAAGACAAACAGCAGAAGCAGAAGACAAACAAGAGTTTCAGGAGGTAAACCTTGGAGCACACCTCTCCAGAGAAATAACACCTGCTACTTAAGAACCTCAGATTACTGATGCAATTAATTAATATATTCCAAAAGCAAAAAATTTCACTCCTCCTCAGTTCTCGATTTCCCTCTTCTGTAACCCTCTGCCAATCTGGCAGGCTGCTGTCTTCTGCTGACAGATCTACTCTTAAGTCAAGTGGTAGAAGATGTGCTATGAAACTAAAGAGCTGAACCTTCTAATGACCCATTAAAAGAAGAAATATGAAGTCAGCATGGGAGAATGGGACATTTCACCTTTTACAAGAACTTATATATACATCGGCTTTGTTGGCATTAAAAAAAAAACAACAAAAAACAAAAAACCAAACCAAACATTAAGAGAGCTGCAAGACTGCCAAGTCAAATGCTCAAAAGTAGTGTCAGAGTTACATTTTTCTTTCCATTTTAGATTTTATATACAGTCCTTGTATATAAATGATTGCTCAAATTTCCCCCTAAAACCTTTCCCGACACTGTGCAGGGGTTCTGAGCAAGGACTGGGAAAAGAATGGGTGTTTACATCAAGAGCTTGATAAATCCTTATCCCTGAGAACTGCAGCTGTCCTAGCCTTTGCCACAGAACTCCTGTGAAATCGGGCAAACTATGTGAACTGGTGAGCATTACAAAATAATGAACATAATAAGGAACCTCTGCATGTTAAATTTGGAATGGACTGATCTGAGGAAGTGCTGAGATGAGAGTCAAAATGCTGTGACTCTGCCTGGCACTTCTGATTGCACAGGGATCCCTTGTTTATAGAAGGGATACTACACTAACATGACTTTAGCTATAGAAATATTGTAAAAATAAATTGATTGGTTTGAATTAAAGTTTAATATCAGGACTCATAAATTCTTCTAGGCTTTAAAAGCCTCCTGAAGCCTCTTACTGTATGGGGTTTTCAATGCAAAGTTAGCCATCCAGAGGAGTATTTTTTAACCAGCCCTAAGCTCCTTACTTAGTTGTTTTTGCTAGTTAGGTAGTCTATAACAACAATTAATAGATACAAGTTCTTCTAGAGGGTGAAACCTATGAAGCATTAGAGAAACTACCATCAAAAATAAGTCTGTACCACACTGTGAATTTGTATAGCATACAGACATAAGGCACAATGAAAACACACTGGCAGATGAAAAAGGTATTTAGTAATTGCTCATTTAGTTAGTTTACTATATGAAGCAAGGCATCTGAAAACTACATTACCATAAAACCACGCACCTGAAGACTGAATTATAAAGCATCCAAAAAACAGGAGATGAACAGTTGCTGCTATGGTTGCCTTTCCCACTAACATGTGAATGCCTGATTCTGCCAGCTATGCAACCTAATTTTTAATGTAATTGACTTGCAAGAAGTGAATGGCACTTAAAAAACTCATCCCCCACGTTGAATGTAACTGTGATTCTGGAGATACTCCAAATGGGACATACTAGATCAATGCTCAGGTTTATAAGGGTTACCAAAATTAATACACTAGATAACCTTGCATGTTTTCTTCTGTCCATGCCTACAATTACCAGAAACTCCAAGCTAGTCTGCAACCAAGTCACATGGGCAGACATCAGTCACTGGTGTATATCAGCATAATACCTCCTGGTTCTAAGGAGCAAAACCAGTTCACAAGGGCTGAAAACTCGATTGTCCATTTTCAAAGCTCACTGGAGTTGCAAAATGAAAACTGTTTCAGACAACTTGTCTTCTCTGGCAGGGCAAATCCGAATTATAGATATCCTAAACATACCACAGGACACCCAAGAGTATTTAGAGAGTACTATGATGAGCAGAAGCCTTCCTTTCCATGCCCACCTCACAGTGTAGTGCCTACATTCCCAACAAGCTCTTTTCTCTTTTGGAGAGTAGGACTGTTGAGCTGCAACTTGCTCTTCTCAACCTGTGTTCCCCATATCTTCTGCACAAATTACCCAGGATGTTCTGCAAAGCCAGGCATGTTCAACACAAATATTTATAAGGTATGTGATCATTTGAACTTACTCAAAATATCTGCATAAACATTTCTGGGTTATAATACCTTAAGTGGCAAGAAGAACAAAGCCTACAATTAGCCCTATATTAAAAAAAAACTGGCATTTTGTTCCATCCCAGTAACACTACTTGAGGTCTTAGAGAAGTCTTATTTCACAAATTTCAATCTTGCATATTTTTTTAAGAGAGATATTGCTATTGAATACTATCAGCTAACGTGTGCCAACAAACTTTGGCCAAGTGCTTCACCATTATTTCTGAATGAGCTGGGTAGATACCTTTTCTGATTTATAGTAAAGTGAAGGGCATGGTTGGGAGTTTTGTTTTTGAATTCTGTTCAAAGAAATCATTTCTTTGTCATGTTAAAGTTCAATAATTTAAGTTCAGTGCCAAAAACACATTACTCCCCGAGATGATTCATCTGAACAGTAATGGTGCACATGCTTCTTAAATGTTCAAGAAGAAAGGAGGGACATATCCTAGGGATATGCTAGCATAGGGAAAATCCTCTGCGGTCAGAAATTGACTACAGCAAAAATGACCACAACCAATCACATTCTAGAGAAGCTAAGGATTTGGTTCTTGGTTTTGAACTTTTTAATGTGTATGTTTGTTGTTGTTTTTGTTTATTTCTGAGGGGGTTGTTTGTTTGTTCTTTTGTTTTTAAAAGTAACGAGTGCCTAGACCTGCTTATGGAAAAGGGAACTGTCAGGCAACATACAGTCTCACCATCAGTTATCATTTGAAGATCAACTAATGTCCTAAACACTCTTTTCTCTAGGCTCTCTCTCCCACTAATATGACATTAATAATATCTACAACAGTTTTCTCATCCTCTGTAAGTACCTTCAGGCTTATTGCTCTTTCTCCAACAGAACCTGTACTCCAAACTACCTCTCACAGTTCATTTGAGACTTTACTAAAATATCCTTATTTAGCACATCTCTTAATTGAAGCAGTGAATTGGACTGGAGATTAACATTCACCTTAATGATTTTGCAAACACTACTATTAGTCTTTGCACTGTTAAAAAAATCCTATTGGTACATGTTATTCCTACTCTAAAGCATTTTTCCGTGTATTGGTGATGCAAATAGTCCCACATCTGGCTGTTACTTTCTGCACAGTGAAAATGCAAGTATTTGCACACAACCCTGTTTCCTGCTGTACTACTGCAGGAATAGTGTTGAGGCCCTAGAGAGATCAAGCATTCAAAATCATTAAAGACCTCCGTTCATCCTCCAGAAGGTTCAGACCATTTCTACATGCCCCTATCCCTTCCCTTGCACCACATCTCCTGTGACTGTCTTCTCTTGAGTCTCGCCCCAGTCTCACCAGCCCACAAGACATTAATACATCTCTGCACCTCTCATTGACTTCCAATGTCCACACAGGTGCTCTCCTCCTATACCAGTCCACATATCAGATGAATTAGGGCTGTGCTAGTCAATTATAACATGAAATACAAAAATTATGGCTCAGGTGTTTGTTTTCTCTCAGCCCTTTTTTTTTTGTAGCATGACGTTTGACAAAGGTTCCTAATGAACTCAGAAGCAAAAGTGATTTTTAGAATGAGGTTTTATTGAATTATAACAACAATATTATACAAGTATAATTATTCATGGTTTTAGTCCCAACTTTATGAATCCTGTTCAAGTACATGATGCAGCCATTAATTACATATAGACTAATGGCAACCTATGCAATTAGTATTTTAAAAAGTTACATTTTTAAAGATCTGCATAAACTTGTATTCCTTTTGTGTGTGATACTGTCAGAAGAAATATTCATACAGCAGCCACGTTCCCTCAGTCTCCAGGCTCTACTCTGCCTTTATCACTCCTGAGTGGAAAAGGCACTCTGCATCAAATCTTCCTGACAGCTGTGCTCAGCATCTCTGAGTCACCAGATACAGATTACCCAAACATCGTAATCCACGAGATTTAGTGACATGATGGATTGAACAGCAAAGACTGTTGGTGAGCTACATCTGGGAGATGTCTTGATCCACTGGACTAAATCCCTGAACTGGGATAAACTGTGCTTGGTGCAGGACCTAACAGTGATGAAAAAATGGCTTTACATCATATTTGCAGCAAGCTGATCCTGAGATCAGCAAGGCAAATGGAGTGTTCTCTCCGGCCAGCATCTGGCCAGACCTCAACTGTGCTGAATTAGAGATTAATTTGTCCTAGTAACCTTAGCCAGATAAAACTATCATCTCCCACTAATCCCTCACTAAAGATTGAATTTCCTTGAAAAGAGATCTTTTTATTAAAACACTGTAACTCGCTTGTCTTAAAGAAAACCGAGACACAGAAGAGCAAGTGGGTGACGTGCAACAGAGCCTCAGTTGGACTAATCAACAGTCTCTTTACAGCAGTACCAGCTACGTGAAGTCAACATCTCTGCAGCTCTCATCCCTCTGACAGAGTACAAGGGAAATATGCATCAGTGAAACAACAAATTCATCCCTTTTGCAATGTTACTTTGTAAATCAAACTGCAACCAAGCTTCAACCTTGCAAATTACTCCAGTTGCTAAGGAGATCAGCAAATAATTAAGAAAAAAATGCAATGATAAGTGGCAGTACCTATTACAGCATCAGTAACCAGTCTCCAAGCAATATCAGATCTTACGAAAGTTTAGTTGCCCAGCGAAGGATCCTCACCGCCTCCAAAAATTTATCTGAGGGCTAAACTTCACAGAAACCCCCTTAACATACGATTTTGGGGGGTGTCCTGCTAGTCTCACGGCATGGACTGTCCGCTGCAGCCCCAGATTCCTACCGGGAGTCGGCGGAGGGCAAAGTTTCGGCGACCCCGGCGACCGAGCAGGCTAAACCGGCATCGGACCGGGGGCACGCACAAGCATTCCGATAGGTCTCTGACCGATTCCCCGGGCAGGCGCGGCCACTGCCGCCGTTCCGTGGCGGAGGCAGGGACCGGCTCCCCCCCGCCCGCGGCCGGGCTGCGCTCGCCTCCGGCGGCCCTTCTCAGCCCCGACTCCTGCCCCTCCGGACCCTGCCCGCCGTCATACCCCGGCCACCGGGGGGTGTCTGCTCCGTCACCCCACCGGGCAGCGTTACCTGGAGCTTCCGATGGCCGCTTCATGTCCGGGGAGCGCGATGCCGGCCCCGCCGCCGCCTCCAGCCCCTGCCCCGCATGCTGCTCTCCGCCGGGCTCCGGGGAAGTTGCGGGACGCCGGGAGCGCGGCAGCGGCTCCGCTGCGCTCCCCCGCGGACGCAGGCAGTGCTGCCCGCTGCCCCCGGGAACGGAGCTGAGGCCCGGAGCTCGGCACCGACCGCGAGTGAGGAGGGAAGGCAGGAGACTCCCACTCACAGCGGCGACACAGCGCGTTTTTATGCCCTCCTGCCTACGCCCTCCCGGCCTCCCGCGCCGCGCCTGCACCCGACCCGACCCCACGCCGCTCGCCCCGACGTCCTCCCGGGAGCTCCCGCAGCAGCGGGACGGAACCGTCGGTGCCCGGGGGAGGAGCGCACCGCTGCCCCCGCTCCGCCCCTCGCCGCCGGGGGCTGCCGCCGCTCCGCCCCGCTCCGGCCCCGCTCCTCACTCGCCGCAGCCCCCCCGGCAGCGGGGAGGCTCCGCCGCTGGGGTGGGCTCTGCCCCTGCCTCTGCTGCACACCAGCCCAGCCCGCCTGCAGCTCCTCGACGCCAAAAAAAAACAACAAAGAGCGCGGGGAAGAGATCCCTCTTTTCGGGAGGGCGCAGCCGAAGACACGGTTCCCCGTTAAAAATGCATCAGAACTCCCCGTGTGCGGAGATGGAACCACGGGGGGTTCGTAAGGCGCGGGTAAATGTAAAAGGCTTTGTATTAGCTCTAGAAGTCGTCCTCCGGTTAATTAAATGGTCAAACCCCACGGAAGCTTCGTAGTAAACTAGGCTTTGATCCGAGCAGAGGAGTCTAGCAAATGATAAAAGGCGTTAGCTAAAATTAATTGCCATGTACAGGTACTCTCTTGACAATGGAATCTGTAGGAAAACTGCTGCAACACAAATTGAGAAGCGTGACCAGATCATGAAGAGGCAAAGCTGCAGTTGAAAGCCAAAGAACACGTTTACTTCTGTTGAACACCGATTTTAACCCCGCCCGGCCAAGTTTCTCACGACACTGCCATCCTAATTTAGAGTACCCTACATTTAGAGATTGAAACTGAACACGGGCTGCTTTAGCAAATAACAGACATCGTGGATTTATTGTCATCCAGACATAAGAGTTATAGAACAGTTCTCAGCAATGGGCTTGCATATTAAAACTGCTGCAAATTACCCTTTTCCTTTAAGGGCACATACCAAAGTGGTTTTTAATATGAGGGTCCGTGGCTACATATAAAGCTAAAAGGCTCCTTGTCGTAGAATTCATCCTACAGGAAAAACTAAAATTCTTTAGTACATTACAAGGTATATGTTAAAGATCTGATTCAATATGGATCGCAGCCTGGTGAGATATAAGTGATTCTGCTATTGATTTAAAAGACTTTTTAAGCACCACCTTATCATAAAAATTCAGCTTTTTATTAATCGTTCTTATTTTGTGCTGAATTTCTATGCAATTAGGCTATACTGCACTGAATTTTAATTTTAATCCTGAGGTTATCGATTGAACACTGATTTGTTTCGGACTCTCCATTGGAATATTCATTTGTTTAAAGAAGCTTATTGTCTTCATTTAGACTAAACCAACTTTCCTGATGACTTTGATACTACAAAATACTGGGTGATATTTAAGTTAATCACATTACCAATACAGTCTGAGGAAGAGGGTAATCACTTTTGTAGTCTTCCTTCCTCTGCTTTCAAAACTGAAAATGTTGAGCCTGAATTTTTCCTAAAGACTTATGGAATGAAAATTCCTTCTGTGTTAGCATATGGAGTAGCTGTCCATTTGTGAGTTTTGTGCACATTTTGATTGAAGCAAACTGCTTTTAAAATGCTCAGAATTTTTGTTGCAGCTTGTTCAGACCTCGGTAAGTGTGGAGGACTGGTAGGTGCAAAGTGCCAGTACTGCATGTAGCTAAGATATTTAGATTCCAGCCATGAGATCTGGACATAGAAATAATTGCTCAGGAGAAGGCAGGATCCAGATCAAAGTGAAGTCCAATACTTAATGCAATTAGAATTTTGATTTCCAATTTTATTTTTCTCGTTAATACTGACTGGGATCTGCTTTTTATATTGGAGATCTCAGGGCCCAGATGCTCAAAAAATTGATGGGAGTTGTGATCATCCTTTCATGAGCTGCTCAGCTTACAGAGAGAGGCCATCTGCCAATAAGCAGACTTTGCAGAGAAATCATGATCAAGGGATGTATCGAATGGTCTGAAAGGAGTTCAGAACCACAGGATTCTTGTAAGTCTGGAAACAGCTGGTTGTAAGCCCAAAAATTCTTCATTCCCACTGAATGCTGACAAATTTGAACATGGCATGATGCAGTCTAACTCTTTGTGCTATTTCACAACATAAAAGTGCTTTTGTCACTTGTTACATACTAAATTAGAAGGAAGATTGCTTTTTAAAATCTAATTTGGATGAGAACAATTGGTATTTATCTTTCCTCTACCAAATAGCACTGATGTGAAAACAGTATCTCTCCAAAATCTTTGTTGATCATACATGGGCACAAGCTGTGTGAAGCTGACAGTACATTAATTAGGATGTGAAGCCTCTCTTTTGATAATCTGTACAAATGTAAGGTTTCTGGCATCACCAATAGAGATTCTTATTGCAGAGAATTGCTGATAGCTGTCTGCTGCTTTCAAAACCATCAGGATCCTGCCTGTGTTTCCCTGCCCCTGCACCAAACTATCTATTGGAGTGGAAGCTTTTCAGTGCTTGTTTTCACATCCTGTGCAGTGCCAGACAGACTGATGGGGCTTGAAAGGTCTTTTAATAACAATATTTACAATGTCATCTTGAAAGCCCCCACAAGTACAGAAATGCCTCTAGTATCTTCAGTATTAAGTTTCTTTATTAAAACTGCAAATTTATTACAGTTATATAATGAAATTGATCATTAAAAACTTTTCCAAAAGCCATTTGGCTGCAGGGAATTTACAATACCTTCAGGAACAAGCAATGTAACTACTGAGCTAGAGATTAACTAGAAGGGGGTGGTACAGAAAGAAAGGAATATCCTCCTTCTTTCCTCTTACACTCTGCATCTGGCAAAGGCGTGATTTTTTGGCCATAGTGCTCATGCAGGAATAAAGATTTCCAGACTCCAGTTTAAGTCCTGGTTGGTTACAGACATTATAGCCGTTAGATATCACACAGTAATAAGTGTCAGAGTGTCATATTCCTTTTTTTTTTTTTTTTTTTTTTGCGATTCCCCTCTCTTCATCCTGAACTAATTCTCTTTCAGT
Organism: Sinosuthora webbiana; assembly: GCA_013397395.1. Lineage (NCBI taxonomy): Eukaryota > Metazoa > Chordata > Aves > Passeriformes > Sylviidae > Sinosuthora > Sinosuthora webbiana. Next base: position 366,391 of record VXBN01014625.1, on the reverse strand, counting down.
GCAAGTCCAGTCTGGGGGTTAAGGTACTTCAGTGAGCTGGAAGAGGTGGCCTGCAGTCCCTCTGCATGAACTCTGAGCCCCCACAAGAAGGGGGGCACGTTGCACAAGAATTTAAACGTGGATTTATGAGTACGTGAGGGGAGTCCACTTCTCCCAGCTGGCACAAATATTTTCAGTAAAGTCTATACCAGTTTGACAACAAGCAAACCTGTGGGCCATGGATCCTTTCTGGACTTCACTGTGGGACGCAAGCACACATGCTTGGTCCTGTCAAGGCTCTAACACTTTTGGCATGCCTGGAAGCAGAACATGTCCTCTGCCCTGTCTGTGTGACTCTGGGAATCCTGCAATGCCTCAGGGGATGGAGGGAACAAAAAGAAGGTCTGGCAGGGATGAAGGTTGAAAGGTTGAACCCTGTGGCAGACAGGTCTGGCTGAGATGGAGTTCGTTTTCCCCATGGCACTGTCACAGTGCTGGTCTTTGGTAGCTGGAAAGGTGTTGATAACACACCAGTGCTTTGGCTACAAACTGAGCAGTGCTGGCACAGCATCAGCCCTGTCTCTCAGCATTTCCCCTCTCCATGATTAGGCTGGGGGTGGGCCCTGGGAGGGGACACAACTAGGCCAGCTGACTCAACTGAAGGGATATTCCATACCATATGGTGTCAGCTCAGATGTAAAAGCTAATAAAAGGAGGAGGGATGGGGGACTTTCATTATTTACAGTGTTTGCTTTCCTGAACCATTGCTACATGTGCTGCAACCCTGCTTCCTGGCAGTGGCCTGACATTGCTTGCTGGTGGGAAGTACAGAATAAAATTATTGGTTTTTCTCTTTGTTCATGTGCATGCAAACTTCCACTTCTTTTTTTTTTTTTTAGTAAATTGCCTTGTATCAGCCTGTGAGCCGTTTTCCATCTTATTTTCTCACGCTGTTCAGTTGGGAAGGGGGAGTGATAGATGGTGGGTACCTGGCATCCAGCCAAGGTGAAGCCACCAAAAATGATGATAGTAAGGTGGAGTTCCTATGGGTAAGGATCAGGGGGAAGGCTAACAAGGCAGACATCCTGGTGGGAGTCTGTTGTAGACCATGTGACCAGGATGAAGAGATGAATGAACTATTCTCTAAGCAGCTGGCTGACACTTCAGCCCTTGTTCTTCTGGGAGACTTTAACCTGCCTGATGTCTGCTGCAAGCTCAACACAGTGGATAGGAGGCAGTCTAGGAAATTCCTGAAGTGTTTGGAAGAAAAGTTCCTGGCTTGGGTCACAACAACCCCCTGTAATGCTACACCCTGGGGCAGAGTGACTGGAAAGTTGCCCAATGAAAAAGGACCTCGGGGTGCTGGTGACAGTGATTGAATATGAGCCAGTGTGTGCCCAGGTAGCCAAGAAGGCCAATGGCATCCTGGCTTGCAACAGTATAGTGTGTCCAGCAGGAGCAGGGAAGTTGATTGCCCCTCTAAACTTGGTGTTGGTGAGGCCACACCTCAAACCCTGTGTCAAATTCTGAGCCCCTCCCTTCAAGAAAGACATTGAGGTACTGGAGTGAGTCCAGAGAAGGGCAGTGAGGCTGGTGAAGGGTCTACAGAATAAATTATATGAGGAGTAGCTGTTTAGCATGGAAAAAAGGAGGCTCAGGGGAGACCTCATCATTCTCTATAAGCACCTGAAAGGAGGTTGTAGCCAGTTGGGGGCTACCAGGCAACTAGTGACAGGACGAGAGGACATGGCCTCAAGCTGCACCGGGGGAGGTTCAGGTTGGACATAAGAAATAATTTCTTCCCTGAAAGGGTGGTTAAACATTAACCAGGAAGGTAGTGGAGTCACTGACCTTAGAAGTGTTCAAGAAAAAATTGGAGATGGAAACTCAGTGCTATAGTTTAGTTGTCATGGTGGTGTTGGGTCAAAGGTTGAACTCAATGATTTTTGAGGTCTTTTCCAACCTTAATCATTCCATGATTCCTTTTGGCTCTGCTTTCCAGCCAGTTTGAAGCTTCAGCCTGAGAACTTTTCTGTGCTACCGGGACACTACTCACCAGGCTGCTCAGTCTCCAAGAAATCAGACTAATTTTTTTTTTTTTCCCTGCTGAAAAGCTCCTTTTTTACTCCCGCATGGAGTGAATGCTATTTATTAGACAAAGGACAAAGAAAATGAGTCTTTAGACCAGTGTGGGGATGTGAGAAGATTGTACTCATTCCATACCTGGACAAGTAGTTCCTTGCTCTTCATACTTAGGCATTCAGAACTGACTTTTCTTCCTGTCACTCAGACATATGCTGTTTCTCCCTGTTTTCACTTTCATAGCTCTGCAGATCTAAAGGGAATGTTTGATGACACCACTTGTCCACCAGTGCCATCTTTTCTCATTCTATCCTCAGAATTGCCATCAGCTGGTAAGTGCTGTTGAAAAGGGAGTAAGAATGGCCAGTGTTAAGTTGCGCTTCCCATTAGGACTGTGTAAATTTCAGAATAAAATCTTTATACTACTTTTATTTGTTGATATAACCCTGACTTCTGGACCTTTCTACATTCAAATGCCTATTTAGTACTTGAAATATGAGTTCCTCAGTTTGGCAGATTTGCTGTTACTTGCAGTCCTCCCTGATGTCTTTGTTTTCTCAAGGATTTCATAAGACCAAAGATAGGAAAAATATCATTAGATACATCTTAAATATCTCTGTTTATCAAATTGATTTACTTTACTTGCTGTGTGCTGGCACCATCAAGTTTGTGTATAACTTACTGAACATGCAGTTTATGTCCTAGATACTTTCTAAAACATTTAAAGAGCTTAGACTGAGATATTCTCCATCCAAAAATGTGTTTCATACATTTAATGAGAAATAAATGAACGTTCTGAGATGACTTCTTATTTTGAGATAGATCTGCTCTTGAAATCAGTTTGGAAAAATGGAGGTGTCAGTGGCTTTGTGTCCTTTGTGGATTTTTAGGGTCTGTAAGTCTTTGAATTTGCAGATCTCAAAAACACCCAAAGACCTTGTTAAGCAGTATTCAAATCTTCAGAGGATATTTATATGCAAGAAAGGCATTGTTAAGCACTGGAGGATAATTTATTTTCATTTTCTATTCCGTAGGCAGAACTTGAGAAAATGTTACAAATTAACAGTAAGTTATTGGTTCACTGAATTGAGCCTTTAAAAGTAAGGACATTTGGGAAAGTAATTTGTTATGGCCTTGAGCAGTCTGTTTTAAAGCAGTAAAGTAGCTTTTCTGTAATAACAGGTAACTTAACCTTTAAAATGCAGTTCTTCATGCAAATAAACCTGGGTAATGGACTTTGAAAGGTGATTTTGGATGCCCTCAGGCATTACTTATTTTTTGGAGCACTATGTGTCTCTCATATATCCAAAATGAAGCAGGAAATCTTTTTAGAACACCAGATTCATTTTGCATTATAATGGAATGTAGTGACGTCCTACAGTAACTGTAAAATATTGTCTAAAGAGAGAACATGCAAGTGGATTTTCTAATGAAACATGGATACTGCCCTGCGGCAATATATAAAGTATTTGTGAATACTCTAGATTTAACTCAATGATTTTTGAGGTCTTTGTTTCCGGACATCACAATAGTAAAGGAAGATGGACAATCTCCCTCTCGGCTTTAATTGTTCATGGATACAGCACTAGAGTGGCTGTATTCATCAGGAGTTATAGTTCAAACCCATTTTGTGGATATGCAGCACTGGTAGGAGATTGAGAAGGTTCTTGAAGTTTATTACATTGAGTGACTCATTTAATTGGCTCCTACGTCCTGCTCCCCCTCATACTTTTCATGGTGCTTTTCTGCACACTTTCTTTCTCATTCTAAGACCCCACATCCTGAATATGGCAGATCATGAGTGGTCAGTCTTAAACATGATTTGTCAAGTGAGTGTGCCTGAATTCACAGAGTGGGATAAAGCACAGGAGGAGGTGGTGTATTGCATAGAAAAAAAAGAAGAAAAAAACCAAAAGCAATTAAAAAGCCCATCTAGAAGATCACTACAGCCTTCCTCTTCATCTCCTTCTCCCAGAGGTGTGAGCTGTGGGCCTGCATTCTGAGATCAATGTGTGGAACCTCAGATCACAGTGCCACAGGATTCTCCAGGCTGACACAAAGTCACCAGATCTAGTACAGCAGTGCTGTGAGTTTGCTCAGGGGGCGTGTGGGGGTGTAGCTACATGTCTGAAAAGGACAGGCAAGTTTCTGACACAAATTCCTTCAAAGGGGAGTTAAAGATCTGTAACTCCTTATGACAACGAGTTATGGCTGGAAATCAATAAGAATATTTTTATGAGATGTAGAACCAATGTTTTATTTTTTACATTTTATAAAATACGAAACCAAATCTCCTAACAATTATGATGCCTTTCACCCAGCCTGTGTCCTTTTAACAAGTGGCTGACAAATAACATAGAAAAGCTGAGTAGGAAAGAAATAAAATAGTATATTACTTTGGTGAACAATGCTTACTTTGCAAAGGCTTTTGTAATCCATAGTAATCCAAGATAAAACTGCTCTGACTTTGCTTCAATAATAACAGGGATGAGCACAACCACCATTAATATTAATTACTTTTGGAAAAAAAGGGATATAAGGAAAAATCTGTTCAGAACTGTCACTAAGATCCTGGACATGAAGGCAGCTTCTGTGCTTATTTCTTTAGGCAATATATCATCTAGAAATTAAAGGACACATTGCCCATTATTCATAACCGTGCATCTTGAAAGCAGCAAGGGTGACTGTAAGGGTAGAATTTTGTTTGTATGCGCACTCATGTTCATTATGCCGCTTATTCTTTTTGTTACAAACACAAACCAACACAATCCACTGCAGCAACTCCATAATGTATCTCCATATGCATCTCCATAATGACTATGTACTGCCTTCTTGTTTGCAGTGCCTTTGGGAATGCTGGGGTGACCCCTCACATGGAGCATGCTTCTGACCCACTTCAGATTTTTCAGAGAACCTTTCTCTTTTTCTAGTTTCAAGACAGAAATGGTTGCAGTGTTGTTCAAAGCAGTTTGCTCTGAAGTAAACTTGTGTTTGCAAAAATTGGAATTCCCTATCCTGCTGTCTCAGTCTTGCTTGTATCTTGTGCAGAGGTAGAAGTCAGAATCAGCATCTGTTTTAGGCTAAGGTCATAGTAAGGGGTGCGGAGAGTGCCCTATAAACCCTGATATTTGCAAGAAGGGAAATACTAATTTAAAAAACAATTTTTTTTTTTTTTTAATTTGGCTATGTTTTGAGGCATGTGATCTGATAAAAGTTATGAGACCTGATTATGGCTTTGATCATATTGCAGTTTCAAAATAGTGGTTAATGGTTGTATATAAATGAATACATTTTTATTAAGAGTAAGTTCAAGAGCATATTATGTATTCTTGTCAGTGTACTCAGTTGAGGTTGTGGTCTTTTCTAATAGGGATTCAGTTCCAAAACACCTGGATGGCTAATAGCATCTGAACACCTGGGTTTTGAAAAATTGAGAACTGAGAAAAAGTAATATATTCAGAAAATTCAGAAAGTATTTCAAGACATCTTATACTTTGAACTTCAAATGTTGAAAACAAATTGGCATGTCTAGAACTTGAGACTGATTTTAAAGTGTAGGAAAAGAGTATTCTGAAAAATGACTACCCAACAAATGAAGGAGAGAAGCATCTTTTATTTGTAAAGAAAAAGCCATTATGCTGGAATAAGAAGCTTCCACAATCCATTACTTTAGTCACCACCTCCAGTAACATTAAGTAAAGCAGAAATATTTGGGAACATGAGAGAGCATATGGTAAAGATTTACCCTTTCTTTTTCCCTGTTTATTTCTATTCTCATTTCAATGTTCTGAAAAAAGCAATTATTTATTTAAAATCCTGAAACGTGAAAACTTTTCTTTTAATCTTTGCATTTGCGCTTGATTACAAACTCCTATTGAAGATTTTCAAATGAATAGAGCATCTGCTGGGTATCCTGTCCAGATGGAGCCTCCAGTAAAGCTAAAAAGCTCACGTTCACTTGCTTGGTTCTTATTCCCACAGTCAGAGCATTTGCTTGTTACTTCTCCTTTACCCAGTGAATATTTTTATGAAGCTTGTTGGTCTAACATTATGTCTGAAACTTCTGTTCCTCTGTAAGTTTGGCTGAAACTTGAAGTCCCTGGGGAGACAGACAGCTACAGCGACAGACAGTCTGTCTGCACAAGCCTCATTTCCTTGAGAAACCATATTAGAAAGAAACAGCTGAGATGGGATTACAGTGCCCACTCCCTGAAGAAGGAAAAGTGGGAGATACTGTACATTGGCTCTGCCATTAGTGCCTTTAAGAGTGGGGGACTGCTGTCAGCTTTGTTAATGGTTATGTACATATGGTATAATTGATTTCAGCAGGTACATTCACTTAATAGCCACTTACGGCCTCATTTATGGCTGACTTAATTGATAAGAGACTGAACAGTCATGTTGGTAGGTATTGCTGAAGTTAAAATTGGGTAATTCTGGTAAACTTTTGAGTCTTCTGACCTGCTCCATTCAAAAAGCTGTAAATATGCAGGAGAGAAAGGACATCCCTCCATTTATTATTTATTCAGGTAAATTCATCCCTTTATCAGTTCCCTGAACTGATCTTACTTTTTCCTCTCTTGAGCTATATTTTTGGTTAATAAGACTTTTCAGATCTACCAAAAATTTAAAATACAAAATCTGAGGCTGTCTAAGGTCATCATGGCATCCAAATTAATTTTTTTTTTTTTTTCTTTTGTGCAGGGCATACTCATCTCTAGCATTCTTGTCAGTAAGTAACCAGAAGGAAGAGATTTATAAAGCAGATGTCAAAATGTCAGATCTGCTGTCAGCTGATTTTCTGTAAGTTTATTATCGTGTGAACTACTGTGTTCAAGGATATAGAAAAACCCCAAAGTTTTATTTGCATTAGTAAATAAAATATTTTAAATGAGAAGCCTACACTCCAAGCAGTGGAAAAAAAAAATCATTCTAACCCTTTGGAAGGAATTTTGCTCTTTTCCCACAAGAACCAATCAGTTTTTATCAGACAAAGCCTTTATTACTTGATAACTCCCTGTGCCCTCACAAATGACTGTGCTTATTTTCCATCAGCCATCTGACTGCTAGAAGCTTGAAAAACAGCACATGGTGGGGTAAAGTAACAGCCATGCTTTAACCAACCGTGTCTGCTTTTCTCTTCCAGTAAGTTCCTGCGTTTTTGTTTTTTTTTGGCTACAGAGAACATCTGCTGTTAATGAACACAGATAAGTCAATAAAATTCATATGTATATTATTATGAGGTTTCCTTCCCTTTCTATGTAAATATGATTAGCATTTTGAACTCCAAAGACCGTCTTTGGAGTTTAAATATAGCTCCCTGTTTTTTTTTGGCATCAATGCAATAATAATAATTATATGCATTGGAAGAAGCTGCAAGGAGATAAGAATTTGTGCACCTTCTGTGGTTATTCTTGGCCTCACATAAATCCATTAATAAATTTCTCTCTGGATTTCCTAGAACTGATTTCTATATTCATGCTTGTGTACAGTAGGATCTTGCAAAGATCAGTGTGAGTGGAGACAATGGTAAGCTTAAGATCGAAGTAAGAATCTGAATCTGTTTTAAATACTAATTCCTTTGTTGTTGTTGTTGTTTTTGTTTGGAATTGAAGTACAAAGGTTAATTTTCTCAACTTGTAGAACTAAGTTTTGAGAATCAGGGTTTTTTTTAATATTAGAACAACTTTGTTTTCTTCATCTTTGGCCATTGCTACCTATTTCAACTTGAACAGTCTGTACCCACATGGTTAAGAAACTTATTTTTTTGTTGTTTATCGTTTTGTGATGTGACTCGTGGCTTACACCCAGCCAAACATCAAAGCATGTTCTCAGACACTATGCATGAATAGGTTTACTGAGGTATCAGGTCACCTATGCTCTTTATTCCTTTTTTTAATTAATGTCCTTAGTAGCTGCGGGATTATTTAATCTTTGTATTACTGCAGATCTTTTGGCTGGGAAACTGGAAAGATGTATGATATTATTAGGGAGGTACTCAGTACTCATCCTATTTTCCAACCTTCCCTATTCATCTCTGGTGGTGAGATCCAGCAGTCATCTGCTTCTCTCACATTTTTCTGAGCCCTGCCATAACTGTGGAGAAATAGTTCAGTTGTTTTTGAATGAAATAGAAGTTGATATGTTAGACAAAAAAAAAGTTTGGTATATTTTGCAAAACTCATGCAACACCTAATACCACCTGAGCCAAGACACTGCTTTTTGAGACATGCCATTTCCATTGGGAGCTTTTATTTAGATGAAGACATAACAAAATTTTATTTTAGCCAGACTTGATTTTAGGTTTAATTTGGACTGACAGTACATGGCTAATAGGTACTTGAAGTTTGAGAGCAGGTGTGTTGTCATGTAAGTTTATGCTCTAGTTTTTTTATTTTGTAATATCAATTTTTAAGAAATGACCAAGGGATTAATTTTGGTAGGGCTGGTAACACCTTATTTTGTTGAGATAACTGAGTAGTTCCCATTGTAGGTTTCAGGTCTTGGTGGCTTATAGCATTGTGAATATTTCACAATTGGAGCAAAAATATCCCACACTATCTATCTGCCTTAGTGCTTGATTAGGAAGTGTCAGGCATTCAGACATTTCTGAAATGTCCTGAAATATGTCTAGGGAAAAAAAGGAAAAATGAACAACCAGTATTGCCTGTGTTAACATTCATGATGAATTTTTCCCTAGCACGTCATTTTGGAGGAACTTGTGAGGAAGTAGTCAATTTGTAAATCTTTGAATAATTATGTTTTGCACATTAATACACAATATGCCTTAAAGATTCTGCCTGGCACTGGAAATGACCTAGTCTAGGGTGGAGCAAGGGGCAATAAACTGGGGGGTGGGTATGAGAGAGAAAACGTAATGGAAAAGATCGTCGGCAATAGGTTAACTGCACAGAGAAAAGTTATGAACTAAGGTAAACACAGGCAAACTTATTTCTGCTTGACATTGTGTGATCAACTAGTCAATCAGAAACTCTACTAAAACCCAAGTTTTATCAAAAAAATCAGGAAATCATAGAAGAGTTTTAGGTGGAAAGGCACTGTTGGAGATTATCTCGTCCAACCTTCCTGGTAAGAGTGCATCCAACTGTGAAGTCAGATCAGGTTTCTCAGGGTCTTACCTAGTTCCAGCCTCTCTGAGCAACCCTTTCCCATGTCCCACTTCAGCTTGTCTCAGCTGAGAAAACCTTGAACTTCTTTCTCAGGCAGATATAACTGACAAGCTGTCTCTTGAGTGGAAAACCTCTGAATCACTCAACGCTGCTTAGTAACATTGGGTAAAATTGTTGATTTCAATGTAAATATTGGCAGTGGATGGCAGCTTTTTGTGAGCTTTCTGACAGTCATTTTCTGTAAGACTTGTATAAAATGAGGTGTACAGGTAGCCTGCAGCATCTGTCTGGAGTTACAGAGATCTCTGCTGTATTTCCCTCATTTTTGCTGCATCCAGAAATGTACTTTTTCCTCTGTCTTCTGTCCTTTTCCCCAGTTTACCTGTTTCTAAGCTAATGGGAAGGACATCTTACTGGAAACTAAGCTTTTATTCAGCTAAGCCTGTCTCTGCCTGAACCACTACCTGCTCCTAATGGACGTCCCACTCAGCCTGAAGATTTAACTCAAGGTTCTCAAGGAAATAAACTTTACAATTTATTTTGACCCACCTACCCAAGCACATCACACAATACAGCAAGTTAGGTAAGATTTTTTAAGAGCATTGCAAAAAGGAAAGAAAAAAAAAAAAAAAGAGAAACAGCAAGTTTTGTCCCTATCCCTGTTACACAAAGTAATTAAGAATATTTGAAAATCTAGAACAATATTTTGATTAACAGTAATGACTTGTTTTAACTTATATGTCTAAGCCTTCTAGATTAGAAAAAAAAGTGCATATGTCTTGCATCCAAAAATATTTTTAATTTACAAGAATGGACAATGTTTATGTCAGCACCAGATTTGGTCATGGCAGTATAGCATCTGGCATGTGGGATCGGCAGCACAATCAGCTGTTGTATGGAATAGCAGCCTTGGTTTTCATTTGTGATTTTTGCCTGTTTTCCCATTCATCTACAAATGGACAAAAAGAAGTCAGGAAAAAAAGATCCCTGGTGCTAGGCTTCTCTTTAAAAGTGTAAGGTTGTGAATACATAGTTCCATATGGGGGTTTCATTAACACAGAATCTTTCTGCAGGTTTTCCAAGGCAATAAAGACTATTCAATCATTCTGCCTGTTTATCTGTGTATCTCTGTTCCATGAGAACAAAGCTTTACTCCGCTGTTCAATGTTAATAACATTTTCTCACATGAACAGACCTTTTGTTATTAGGTTACTTAAATATAGTTCCTATTGCAGCTGAGTAAGGGAACCTTCCCTGGGACAAAACCTGCAAATTGCCTGCTCTGTTTGGGCTGTTGCTGGCCAGACACCCAGTGAATGCTGCTCAGCAACTCAGCACAGCACAGCTGGGAGCCAGCCCCAGCCCTGGGCTTGGAGGGGGTGGGTACTCAGGGGTTGTGGGGGAGATGGGTGACACCCTGACAGGCAAAAGAAGTTCCTCACAGGACAAGAAGCTGGAGCTACCACCACAAGGGGAAATGCAGTACTGCAAGATCCATAAGATTAAAAGCCTCAAGAATTCCTTTGTTGAAAGAACTTGATACTTTTTAACTTAAAAGTGATATATCAAATTTAAGGCACGGTGATGCTTTATAGTAAACTATCCATTATGGTTAAATACAGGCTCATGTTCTTCTGAACTCTGATTTGAACCTTTGCTGGACTTCTATGGGCACACAGTTGTGCTTTTAGTGAGTTTGTGTTTGACCTGGGATCAGTACACTCATTCCAAGCTGATTAGTACACTGTGTGCTCTAATTGTTTCTCTAATACACTTAAATCACAATGATAATTATATGCTGCATCAGTACTTAAACCTAAAAATCCCTTTTTTTCAGTAGCAAAAAAACCATGTATGACTGAGTGACTGATACATAATTTCTGGTGGTGAAACAATTGTTGTAGCATTAGATTGTATGTTTTCATTTTTGAAGTCCTTTTCTTAGGACTTTTCTATAGATCTGTTAGCTCTCCAGACAGCCCTCAGAAGACTTATGCAAAGCCAGGACAATCCCTTTGGAGTCCTGCAAGGTTCAAGTCAGGCTGAAGGATCTACTGTCCCCGTGGGCAACAGGTAATTTTTCAAAGTAAATACACTCTCAGGGAAAACTACTCCTGCGGAAGGGAAAAAGAGTGTTGAAAGATGAAGTGAGAAACTTGAACACCCTTGACTGGAGAAATGGCCTCAATTCTTTGCAGCCCAGTCATAAAGAAAGTACTGCAAAGGAAATGTTTTTATGACAAACTTGCTCATGGTCATTTAGAGGATAAAGTGCTTTGTATGGTGATTTGTGCCAGACATCTTGGGACTTTTCAGTGTAGTTTTGGATCTCTTCCATCATTTTTAGATGAAAGGATGAGAAAAGAATTGATCTTTCATTTTTTCTTAAATGTGGTTGGATTTGCATTGCTCTGCATTCATTCCTTTTGAATGTTGAAGAATTGAGTGTTGTAGTGATGTTGCTCAGCTTATTTATCAATGTTAATCCACGGATTTGCAAAATATTTGTGAAGGTGGGTCCTGTGACTATTTTAATTTCACAGATTAAATGTTTCAGCAACAGAGATGGATAACGAGAGACATTATAAATAACATCAGGTAAATGGAAAAACTGGATATGTATGTGTTTATTGCCTTTTCCCATGCCATTTTCCACTGAGATTTGTCTAATAGTTGCTTCTATTTTGATGTGGGAACTATAACTTCTAAAGGGGTTTTAGAACCATGAACACGTGGTCTCGTCATGGAAAGGGTAGCCAGCTCTTTCCTTGAAGGTTAATAAAGTGATCTAATTAATTTTCCATCTATTAAGAGGTGAAGACTTTAGAAAATGAAGCCTGATTATGGAAAAAAACCCCTAATATCATCTCCTTCCTGAGCAGGTTTTGCTGTGGTGTCTCTGTTCTGGAGTGAAATGAGTATTTAACTAAATTAAATGAGCTTTGCAGTGAAATGAAAACAACAGGCCTCCTCTTTAATTCAAGGTAAACACTGTTTCTGAATGACTCGATTTCCTTTTAAATATCTACTAACCAAATGTTAATTTCCAAATTTAAAACTAATATTTGTTAACAGCAAAATTATAATCAATCAGTACTAAATTTCCAAGAACACAGACAGGCACATAATGCCTGATGAAATATGGTGATGTAAATGAAAATCATTTGACTTAAGAGGGGCATAACCAGGAGCAGGATTATTTCTGTGACTCTCAATTCCTAACTATTTCTTTACTCCATACACTTCAAGGAAAGAAGGGGCTGCAATGCCTTTTCCTGTTGTCTGTGCAAGCAGACAGAGACATCCACATGGGTACCTTGCCAGTTGCAATTATTTTTAATGTGTGTTCTCCAGCAATGTATTCAGACACAATTATCAACAGAAAAATGGTCCCCACCATTTTCCATGACAGTTTATTTCAATATGTACTCATTCTACCTATAGCAACCACTGTTTTTTTCACCTTGATTTGGTATAGTTTCTTTTTGAGTCTTTGGCTTCGGGTATGCCTTTGACATATGCATTTTACAGATAGGCATGGTACATGAAGACCTGCCAAGGTGCTAAGAATTTAGCATGACCTTGACAAAAATCCTTGTCAAAGTCCATTATACTGCCTTTCTGCTACAGCGTGCCAACACTCAGTAAGCCATCTCTGCTTAGGAAATTGCTTCAACACTGAGTATGTTTGAGTAGGAACAAAAAGTCCTTCTGCATGTAATAAACAAAAAAAGTTATTTCTGTTTTATGATTAATTCAAAATTGATCTAGCTTTGCTTAAGAGTAATAAACATTCCTGAGACAAAGTCTGAAAAAGAGCAGAACATGCAATTGCAAGAGATTCTTTTGATTGTGAAATTGTGTGTTTATCCTGGATATGTCTAACATGCGTATAATTTGATTCAAGCTTAGCGCCAGCCAGAATTAGAACAGCAAATTGCTTACTTTTAGGAAGAAGTGTAATCCAGAGCTTTACTGCTTACATTATTTGTGTAATTAGAAAAGGGCTATGGTTGAAGTCACTAATTTAATCTCCAACAAACTGTAGCTTTTGGTAACCTACTGACATTGAAATCACAAAGATTGTAGGGCACATTTTAACTAATCCATAAATAAAGAATAGTGGATTTGTCTTTTTATAGTGTTTTAGTCATAACACTGCAGCTGAAATGAAATGAAAGCACAGTTTCTTAACTATTTTGCATGTTTGAAAATTCGATTTTATTATTCAAAGATAATGTATATATCTCATCTAATATTTACACAGTAGCAGTTCAATATTTAGATTCTCAGTGAAGAGTCTGCTTTGTTTTGTTTTCAGATCTGGTCTAGTGATAAATTCTCAGTTATCACAATACACACATCAGCCTTTGCCTGTTAATAAAATTTAATCTAAGTGATATAATTCACTGATCATAAATTGTGATTTAAATTAATCATAAAAAACTTAAACTGTATATTTTTAAACATTTTTTCACATATTTATCCTTCAATTGGGTATAATGGCATTCCCAATATAACTCATTTGCATTGTGACTTTCAAGTAAATTTAACCTTCACTCTTGAAGATTCATGTTGAGTTACAAAAGATAAAATGTCTTTTAGGTGAGCAATTCCTACAGTGTTACAATTATTTTTAATTGTTTATTAAGTGTTCTCGATATGGAAAATTGTAAACGATATATTTCTTCATTACTTTGTAATTAATTTGTGTATTGGAAGTTGTGGCAAGTTGCATTTGTTTGGATTAGGACCCACTTAGACAAAAAACAGATTCCTTTTGATTGAGTTAGAAACCTTATTCCACTTCTTTAATAAAAGCAATAAAAATATCAGGTGCTTATATTACTCTGCGTCATGGAAGAAATTCTGACAGTACTTAATAGTTGAACTGAATCTGGAAAAGACCAAGTCTTTCAAAGATTTAGATTTAACAGATCCTCTCCAACTCATTTTTATTTCTGAGCTGAAAGAAGACAAGATTTATTGCTTTCTTGACCTTTCATTTGTCAACCAAATAATCTGATTCATGGGCAAAAAGACAATGTCCTGAAAAAAAATGTTTCAAATTTTAATCAATTTCTGCTAGACAATTAGCCAATATATTCCATCTTTCTTTAAAATTTCTGTAAACTTGTAGTACTACAATGACTATAATTTGTTACGGTTGGTATGACTGATGGGTAGTAGTTAGAGGCATAGCACTGTTTTCATCTTCTGTTTTTAGGTATTTAATTTAGGACTTTGTATCTGGAATAATGGCAGGTACTTACTTGACCTACCACTTTGAAAACTGCTACTGTAAATAATATATATTGCATTGCTAGCAAGTATATTCCAAGTAACAATTAATAATCTTTCCAATATTCTTATTAACACAGGGATTTGTGACTATTATTAAATGTCAATTAGTCAATTACTATATTTTTTAGTAACAACTGAGAGGAAAGGCATGAATGTGCTTCAGAAAAAGAATAAACATGATTCAATTATTTCACCTATGTCAACACTGTTTCCTCATCATTGCTTTCAAAAGTGTATTATTATTAAGCAATATTTGTGGTCTGCAAAGGATCAGTTGTGTCTTGGGTATGCACAAAATAATGTATTAAAGGCAGATAGCAAGGTGATCCATCTCTTCTGAAAAAAAAAAACAAGCAAGCCCCAACACAAACAAAAAAAACCCCACCCAAAACAAAAACCCAAACAAAAAACCCCACCAAGGTTGAAAAAAAACCCCAAACATTTCTTCCTGTGTTGGTTTTACACTAAGCTAAAATATTCTGGGGAAGGAGGCTTTATTATAGCTTCTCTCTTATTTCCAAAAGAGGTGAAAGTTGCTAGAGGAAAATGAGAAACACCTTAAGGTAAGAAATCTATCACCTACTTCCCCATTAGCTGCTTTTACAGAGATGGTCATGTCTCTCCTTCCTCACCTATCCTGCTGTACATCTCTGCTGCTTTCCCACAGCTGGATCTAGTGCTTGTCCTTTGAAAGCTGGATTAGCTTCCCAAACCATCAGCAGACTAACCCAGATGAATAAAAGTGTGCTGCTTCCAAAAGCCACTGTGTAAGTGAGCTAAACTGAATCACTGGGGAGTTAGACAAGGACCAGAGCCCCCCAGAAATATATAGGTACAGAGTAAAATTAGGCTGTGAGATTGTCTTGAATTTCAGAAAAATTCATTCTCTGAGCCTTGAAGTGGAACCTGAAGCAAGGGATACATGCTCTAGAATGTGGACCTGTGCCTCATCAGCTCCTGCCGATGGAGAAAGATGTTAGAGGGAAACTCATCCTTGTTCTCAGTCCTTCTAGCTTATGCAGTCCCTTCTAGCTTATGCAGACAACCTCAGCCCAGAAGTAAAGCTAAGACATGTTAGGAGACAGGAACCAGTCTGCAGCATTATAGGGCCACATCTCTTTGAACATGTGAGTATTTGCTAAAGTGAATTCAGACCAAAATATCTACAGTTCTAAAACTCAGAGACAGACAGTTTGTGTTGGCTGAATCAAGAGAAATGCATCATGAAAGACTTCTTTTGGACTGAATACATGTTCATATGCATGTAAAAGGTACAAGGCAGGGCTCTTGAATAAATGAGTACTTCAAAGGTAGTGTAAGAAAATCCAACTGCATGTGTACACAGCTTGACTCTTTGCCACCACAGCATTTGCAGAATCTCTATAAAAAATTTCCTGAGTAGAGACTTAGGCATTCTTTTGTGTTATTTATTATTCAGTATACATTTCATGAATCGCTGGGGAGAATGAATTTGTTGCTGCATCAGAGTTGCTTGACTGAACATAAAGTATCTCAACATGTTTGTCATTGATAATTATCAGTGCTGCATTTGCAATTCCACTCAATTTGTGGTAGAAGTGCTATTTGCAACCAACAGGTTACCTACCAGAGAAATTAGCAGCTGGTTGCCTGAAGCTATATGCTGATTGTAGCATGAATTGCAGTAGCTCTATACAAAGAGAATTAAAGTATTAAAAATTTCCATTAACTCTTTCTGCAAACGTGTGTATATTTGTTTCCTTCCAGGGAAGAAAGCTTCTGCAAAGCAACCCATAGGGGATCCTTTACCCATATATTGGAAGTTCTCCATTTTACAATGATTATGGCAGGGTTTCCTTACCCCATTCTCTCTGCCCTTTGCACACTCTGTAGGGAGGATCCTGCACCTCAGCTGGGGCAATCCCAGGAACAGGCTGTGAGGAGAAATTGAAAGCAGCCCTGGAGAGAAGGACTTGTGAGTGTCTGTGGAAAAGAAGCTCAATGTGACCCGATAATGTGTCCTGAAAGCCAAATGACTTCAGTGCCACAGGTTTTAAGAGGAGAATACTGACAGAATTCTATCTCATTTGCAACAGAAAATATTATCAAGGGTGAAAAAAGGCAAGTTAAAAGATTTGGAAAAGTTATTCAGAATGAATGAGATGCTTAGCTAAAATACTGTCTCTGACAAGAATACCAGCTAGGTAAAACTAGGAATAGTTTTCTTATCTTTCTCGGAAAAATTTAGTCAAGGTTTATCACCTGATACCTTTTTTTTTTTTTTTTTGGTTACTTAACAGAGGCTCAGTTAGGAGCAGAAATGGTTGAGTTTAATCTTTAGAACTAAAATCTGGCCTTAGTTTTACAGTAATGCAGCATCTGCATTGATGCAGACTCTGAAAACATACTCGTGTAGACTTTAATTTGTTTTAGAATTTGGATAGTTGTTAGGCAATGTCTGTCATGTATTACAAAAATTGCTATGTATGTAATGAATATTCAGGCTTCCTTGTCTAGTGCAGGGGCAATAAAATAGATCTTTTTCTCAATTCTATTAATAGCAATGGAAGACTTCAATGAGCTGAAAGTAAAAATAGCATACATTTCAACACTGCTCATCTTTAGACTACCTGCATTGCATACATACTGTCTCAGCTTCTAAAAAAGATGCTGTAGTCATTGGTTTTGATCAAGAGGACATTATTTTTTCTTGAAACTTTCTGCAGTTTATTATATTATGACCTGCAGGTCTCTAAAACACATTTCTATTTGTTTAGGAAAATGCTGGGGGAATGAATCAGGTGGAAAAATAGATAATAATTTCATCTCACAGATGATTTTCCAGAAACCTTTATGCATTAAAAAGCTTTAAAATTGTCAAGAGAGGCAAACCTCTATTAACAGGACATCAGTAGCCACCAAATTCTGTGTGGTTATGAGATCTTTTGCCTTCTTGTTGTCCAGAATTATGACACAGCCCACTCATGGGGGTTTACAGTCTGAAATCACTTTAAACTGTATTTCAACAGCCTGGCTTAATCCTAGATTGGTCCATGTCTTTTAATCTGTTTCTGAGAATTATCCAAAAGAATTGAACATAGTGTCTGCAATGAGCTTAGGGGTTGGAAATATTCAAATTAAACTGGAAAGGAATTAGCCAATGTGCTGTGGGTAGTACTTTAGAAGCAAGTGGGTAACTGTGGGGGTTTTGGGTAGTTGTACTTGGCAAAGACTGAATGTAGTTTTGGGTACTTCATACCAATTTTAAAAAGTATCTGATATAGTGGAACTGACAAAATCACATACTTTACCTTCCCAATGGCTCAACTAAGAACTTGCACATATTCATTTAAGGATCACTGATCATGTGATCAGCAGGAACAGGTGAAGCACTTTAATGTAATCACATATGCATTCTCTTAATCACCTTTAAAACAGTTTGCGTCTATCTGAGAGTGCTGCAGAAATGTAATTGCCAGGCAGTGTCTAAGTGTCGCAGTCTTTTGCCAGCACTGTGAAATATAATCTTCTACACAGATAATATTCTGCAAGACTGTTTTTAATAATGGATCCTGTTTGAAAATGTAACAGACTAAACCATGCTTCTCTGGATCAAAAACTAATCAAACTCCCTTCTGCTAATGAGAGATGAGATCAAAACTGTGGAAAACATATTGTGGACAGTCATCAATTAATTGAGAAAATATGTCTGCTTTGCGGTTCGAGCCAGACATGCTGTGAATGGGGTTGTCAGGCACAAGTGGTGCTGAATAATGTGGGAGAGAAAGAGGAAGCTGTAATCATCTCTGGTATGACTTCTAGATGTTTTATCACAACTAGGTGGCTAAAGATCTGTCTGGCCCTGGAAGAAGCTATCTAATATAGGTAGACTCATCCTTTCAGAAATCAGGTAAAAAGACAGGTTAGGCAATGTTTTGACCACATTTATTCAACTCGAGAGGTAGTATGATACTGTTAAAATGAAATAGAAATCAATGCAACAGAAATCAGATGAGATATCAAGTTTAGGAGCACTTTTCTTTCTATAATTAGAACCTGAAAATGAAGTATTAGAAAACCTGGATCACAACAATGTGTCACAAACCTGGTTGCCCACTAAAGAAAGTAGGCCTCCTCTATGGTAATTAGAGCCCCTGGTAGACATAAATTTGACAGTACTGCTAATTACCCAACCTTGTTCACTGAAAAGGAGCTAGATGCCAGTAAAATAGAATAATGGAATAATAGAATAATAGAATAGAAATGACAAAGACTTGGAGTTCAAGAGAAAAATAATACGTTTTGGATTAGGAGCGTAAGTGTCTTTATATAGTTTCTCCGTCTATTTATGCAGACCTGAATTTTGTTCAGCAAACAATTGTGGGGAGCAAAGAGCTAATGTGACTCATGAACACTGGCCTCCCAGTGGCTTGATTTAGTTTTTCATTCTGAGTACTTCCTTTTTCATTAGTTATCACAGTGAGCCCCTATTGTGTGTTTTGATCTGCTGCTCCTCATCAAGCCCAAATGATGAGTCAGGCTGGAAGAATCAGGCTGGTCTTACTTAATAAAACATTATTTTTTGTAAAGCTCTCTGCCTGTTTTGTCTTTTACCAATAATGAAAGTATTCATGGTATTCATACCAAGTAACATTTTTTCTGGGTTTTTTTCCCATCTTCTGTTGGATGGTTTGTTTGTTTTCTTGTTGATGAGTTTTTTTATGTGTTGGGGTCTTTTTGTTTAATTAATATAAACCATGAATGGGGAGAACAAATAATTGGATGACGGATTCACATGTGAAGCTCAAATTTCTACACTGTTCTGTAAGCAGCTGATTGTGCCCATACACCCCTCTGCATTTTAAACATTTTTGTTTCATGTTCAGCAGAAACAGTATTGTTTATTTCCTAAAGGATCAGCAGTTAGAAGTGAATATTAATTAATACATGTGGCTCTTTTTTCTGGTCTCTTATCAGAGTCCCAACAAACCATCCACATGCTTCAGTAGGTTTTATGAAACATTTGCAAATGACAAACAGATGGCCTTTTTGGGTTGCTGTATTAAACAGTGAAGATTAATATTGCCACTCTTCACGCAGTATGTTCAGTCATATCTTGTCTGCCAGGAGCTGGTTGTTTTCAGTGTCTCTGTCTGTAAATACTTATGGCCTGTTCTATAATTGAGCAAATAGAGAAATAAGCAAGCTTGAATAATATTTTTCAAACAAACTCTTAATATTCTTAAAAATATATTTATAACAAATGAGATTTCTCATAAAGTAGCAAGAACCTATCCATCCTTTCTGAACTTATATATGTTTCCTTTTTAAAATTTATTTTAAGTGACCACAGTATGTTTGTATGGTTTTGCTATCTAGTTCCCATTGAGGAAGACAATGTTTGTTGTGAGAGCTTGTCAACTAAGGGAAAATAGCACATGATGGTAAGGGTATCAACTGACAGTGTAAGAATGACTTCCTATCACTTTCCACGTGGAAGTGCTTTTATAAAAGGCAGATCTTTCACCTAAAAATTTGTCTTTCCAACAGATGAATAAAGGAGGCCTACATTGTCCTTTGGCTGGAAATAGGGTGGACTTGGCTATTTCTAGATTTTCAGCACTTTGGAGCATTTGGCTAAGGACATCAGTGGTGAGGTATGGATTTACACCTAACTATAACTCTGCCTTGACTTCCCAAAGTGAAAGAGCTCCAGATGATTCCCATTTAGGAACAGGAATTTCTAAAGAATAAAACTGTCCATTCAAGATGTTTTGTCTGTCTTATACAGTGAGATTTTCTATTCTCTGTTAATCATTAATTAGAAAACTAGTTGAGAGTGTCATCTTTTTTCCAACTTTTGTGCAGCACTGTGCACAATTAACGTAGATTAAATTACATTTATTTCATCTTTTCTGCAGCCCTAAGGAAAGACTTGCTGACTGAATTATTTTGATACAGTCACTGAGACAACTTTTATCCACCTAATTTAATTTTTCTGTTTTAAATGAAAACAGAGAAATAATTTTGATATGTTATTACTTTGGAGATATTGCATCTCTGACATTCAGTGAACTTCTACCATGCTAAACTGTCCTGTTGGAGATAATAAAAATGTCTGAAAAGCTGTCTCATGCTGTATTCTGTAGCTCGTTGCTTTTCTCTTATATAAATTGTTGCTCATGCTGATCTGTGGTTTCATTGTCTGTGATGTTATAAACATCTTCATCTTTCAACTTCTTACAGTCACAAGCCTTTTTGGAGCACTATTTCATCCTAAAGGCTTCAGGAATAAAAAGCTGAATTGGATAAATAAAGTTATCTGTGAAAACTGTATGTTGGAATGTGCCAGACTTTTTATTTGCTTTGGCATTTTTTAATAGGTTATTTTTCCTGAGGAGTTCATTAGTTGGCTTTGACTGGATAATATTAAGATTCTTGGCACTCTTATTAGAACTCAAGGTATGACAACTAGGTCTCACCTCAAAGAAAAAACCTGAAATTTAAAAAAGAAAGACAATTACAGTATTCCTCAATGTGTACTACTGTTTCTATTACTGTGGAAAATCCTGCTGCATTGTACAGTTGTATTGTTCTGAACTGAAAGAGCAAGATCAGGAAGCCTGTGTTTTCAGATTGTGGAATAATTTATACTCCAGGGTCCACATTCCCAAACAGCAGTCATGGCATGATGTCCATTGACAGAACCAAGCCTATGGAATGTCCAGTGTTCCCATGCTGCCACTCCTCCTTGCAATCATGTGATGTCACAACTTCTGAATGCAGTTGGTTCTTAAGACAGGTGAGGGAACCACAGTCTGAGTGGATGAGTAAAATCAGAATGGCCAAATACCTAGGAAAGGTTAAACTTGGCTTTGACAGATGTAAACTACTTGACTTTTTATGCAGGGGTTGCAGGTTGCAGAAAGTTGGCTATTGATATTACAGCCAAGGATTGAACAGCAGCTTTCTTTGGAAGTAACAATGAATTTTCTTCAGGAGAGCGAAGATGAACCTCTTTTTGAAGATGATGATAACAGTAAAGGGAGCCTAAGAAATGAGGCTAGGCTAAAACTACACTGTTACTTTTTAGGCAGCTTTACTTTTTAAAAATAAAATAATAAAAATAGAGATTAGAAGATGTTCGTGATCCCTGCATTTTTCTTCTAAAATAGTACCTTATTTAATCTTATTGCCCTAAAATAAAAGAATGTAAAAGATTCAAACAAAATATATTTGTTTAATTAAAAATTATTCTTAATATTAAGAATGCCTGTGTTCTAAAACTGAATTTAGCTTACATAAGTTTTCAGATCCTGTTAGAATCTATCTGTTAAAGGGCTATGACAGACACATTTCTGTAGCATGTATATATATCTGATGTTTTATAAACTAACTCAATTTCAACTTCACAATCCCTATATCAGGGGCACCACACTCAGACCCTTTTGGTATGCTCATGGGTCCTGTAGTTTTAACTTTCTGTTTTGTTTAAACAGAAGCCCTGGGGAGATCTTTTAAGCCTAAACTGTTTGTTGTACTATTTCCTAAAAAATTAATCATTCTAAAATAAATATGACATAAAAAGTTAAGGACACAGCTGGGAAAACAACTTTGAATGAAAGAAGGTAGAACAGTCTAATTTTACTGTGTTTAAAAGTGAACATTTACGTGTAGCCTATTTTAATGGTTTTTGTATTTGTTTATTTTTATAATTAGAAAGTAGTTCTTCCTAAAAGGGGATGATTCCATAACGCTTACTTGAATAGCATGAATAATTTGATTTCATGCAATGTTTAGCAACATATGTTACTAAAAATAATAATGATAAAGCTATAACCATTTATCAATATTTTGGAAGTCATAATGTTGTACATATAGATATGTACATGAAAAAGGGGTTTGCATAGTATTGAATGAAGTTAGTGTGCTTAAGGTTATTCACCGTGAGTCTGATTCAATGTTCATTGTGATCTGTACATTTCCTTTAGTGAGCTTTGGATTGTGCACTCATGTGAAATCCATTTAATTTTTCCAACTTGATACTGCACTGTGGCATTATCCACATTATGTTAATGCCTGTGATGATAAATATGGAAGAATGACTGATATTTCAAGAACTAAAATAAAATAAAAATACTCACACTAAGTATACTGTACTATTTAGGAACAAAAGAAATTAAGATAATCTGTTGTTTTAATTTTTCAAGAAAAAGTAAAAAGAAATAAAGTATTTTCACTAGCTTCTGATAGCCAAACAAAACATTTTTCTATGCATACTTATTGGATTATCTTTTTGCCTTTTAAAAATAATTCTATGACCTTTGTGTGTGTGACTTACAGAAAAATTTATTATAGAGCTTCACCTTATCAGTAGTTCTTTTGATATTCCAGTTATTTAAGGATGTTACCTGAGAACACAGATAACTTACTGACTTGCATTTAAGGAAGAGTGTAGTAAAGAGAGCATGAATTTCAAATGTGTATGCCATTTATCTCTAAGTGAAAAATCAGATCTCATGAAGCATCAGACTCCTCAGTGTTCTCCAAAATTGTTCTAAATTTAAGGGTGGCTTCTTTAGCAAAAGAAAGCAGTTTTGGCTGCTCTTTGGCAAATAGTGTCTAAACAAATATACACCTATTTAGGGTGGTGAGTAAACCCGTATCTGAGACACTGACAATTCCTGCCTGTACTTTTTGCCCAGCTACTCCTTTTATCTCTCCTACATAATAAGTCACATAATTACCATCCTGTTTATGTCCATAATCAGAAAAGTGCATAACATATTCAAACCTGAATTGATTTTGTATTCAAAATTCTTCAATGTGTATTTAAGAGCAATGCAACCAAGTTAATATTTTTATTTTCATAAAGAAATAAATCAGATTATGAAGTTGTATAGTCTAAAAGATAGCTTTTAAATAAAAAAGAAATTTTAATAGACATATTAAAATAACAGTTTTAGTATTGCTATGTCTAATGATATTCCAGTAAATATTAATGCTACTATTGTAGTCATAATGCAATTATTTTAGTTTTTCAGTTTAGTATACTGATTTGAGAAAAATTAGTTATGATTCCTCTTTACATGGCCTGGATGTTATTCCTAAAATGCTGTGAAGTGACTCTGTGGCTTGGTAGAATGTGAAAAACTTAGGGATTGTGGTGATTTCACAAGTATTATTCAGTGCTGAAATTTTAATTGAAGGAAAGTCTGTGTGACTTTTGTAAAGGACATAAAATATATGGTAGCAAAACGTTCTTTGAAGTGCACATGTAAGTCACTTGGAAGCAAAGCAGGCTTATTACAAAACCACCTTTCTTCTCCCAGCTCCTCAGCTGTGCTCTGTGGGCCACCAGTCGTCTACAGGACATGCTGTGGGATGCTCCTGGGAGAGCACAGTGGTTCCTATGGTGTTCTTTCACTTTGTTTTCATTCTTTTAATTGCATAGAAAGAAGTTAAAAAATCTGTCAGTACTTTCCCAGTACAGTCTAGCTTCACTGTAACAAACCCCAGGGAGCCAGGGAGAATTGTTCATCCCAACAGGACTGGTTTGGCAATTTGCTGCACTGAAATAGTGAGGAAACATCCTAACACCCATTAATAAGTTGCACTTTTATGACAACTACTTCACATTGCTAAATTCTAAATGCTAAAAGCATTTACAAGATGCTTTAAAAAGAAAGCAATGAGGAAATTAAAAAGAAATTAAAAAATGTGCATTTAGAGGCTAAATCCAACATGCTGTGATAAAGACAAGAAAAATGTGATGACACTCCAATAGCTGAGGACCAAGGACAGCATGTCTTCCTGCTGCTGAAATTAATAAAGAAAGGGAGAGGTTATGACTTGCTTTAAGTGAATTTAGTCAATATTTGCTTTCCTTCTAAACATGTAATGTAATTGTGAATGAGGTGGTTAGATGAACTGATGTCTGTGTTTACCATGATCTGTAGAGAAGGGGGTCCACAGACAATGTTTTTCTTCAGATGTCACCTTTTTTAGTTCCCTGTTTTAATCCCCATTACACCATCCTGTAGTCTATACAAATGGAGTAAGTTTATGGCTGCCATTTAAATTCAGCAGAGGCAATTTTTATGCCACAGGTACTTTCAGTTGCTCCTAATTTCAATAGACTCTTTAACTGGTTTATAGAAGGAAAATCAACAAGCACAACTCTTTTTTTAATACTGTTTTGTGATTGTTGTTCCACTTCAATGTAATTTTAGTTAAATCTAATTTCAAGGCATCTCAGCTGAATTATTAAATAATAACATTAAAAAAAACCCAAAAAGAACAAAACAAGAAAACCTGAAAGAAAACCAGATACATACTCAGATCTTTTCCTGATTGCGGTCAAGGGAAGCTAAACAAGACAATAAAAATCTTGTAATTATTTGAAACAAAGATATAATTTTTTTATTGAACTAGTTTTAGGTATTAAATCATGAATATTAATATTGGGCACACTCAGACAATCATGTCTTACATTTGCTACAATCACCTTAACATCATCTAATGGTTGGCATTAGCAACTTCATATAAATTCATTATTTTGGATGTCTTTTAATATCAAAACCCCAGTTATTTAAGTAGACATTCCATGGCTCAAGTATCTGGCAGATTCCAGGTGAACAAGATAACTTTTACTACTTTATAATATAATAAATATAAATATTTTCAATTTTCATTTGCTAGGTTCAGATTTTTGTGATTTTCTCAACCTTCCACACATGATCCCTTGAATTCTTTTGTAGGGAGCTTCATAGCAGTAAGATAGACAGAGAAAATCGAGACAGTTTCCTGCTTTGGTGTAGCCCAGATCTCACTGGGCATTCCTCTTTGGGCGCAGAAGAGCTGGAGAATTGGCTTAATGCTGAGACACAAAGTTAAGATGTGTGTGGCTCCAGCGTTTGGGCCTGACATTTCTAGAACGCAAATGCTGTGGTTCTCCTCCTCCTGCTATCCAGCATGGGAAAGCATTTTTGGGAACAGCCTCCTGGGATCGTGGAAAACAGCCGTAAGTTAAACCAAAAAGTACCGCATTTATGGTCATGCAACATTTTAAAATTTACTGGTGATTGACAGACCTGTTTCAGAGTTGGCTCAGCTGCTGCCCAGTGAGGGGTCAGATGCAACTCGCAGCACATTCCTAATCAGAAGGAAAGTTTTGGAATGGCCACAAAACTGTGTCTCGTTGTTTGCAAATAGAAATTTCAGGGCAATGACTCGAACTACGATTCTGTTACTTACCCACTGGTGAGGCTAATAGCATCCAAAGAGTAAAATACTTTCAATTTGTTATATTTTTAATTTGCTGTTGTTCTCTGACAGCTGAAATTATGTAGTAAACATTTTTTTTTTCTAAATATAGTGTTTTTTTCCTTATTCAGTTTGCATACTAAGACATCCTTTTACTGTGGCTTTGCAAACAAGTATTCATCTGTAGAGACAGAAGCTTGTCAGATGTATAATACATATGCTTCTCTAGCTAAAATCTCTGTTATGTAACTTGTCCTAGGTCAGTCTGCTTAATCATGACTTTTTTTATGCTTCATTGTACTCTGCAATTATCAAAGAAATTTAATAAACTTTCTTGAGGTAAAAAATTATGTCCAATCCCTATTTCCTCATAAATTTCTTCTGTGTAGTTAAAAAAAGCCAAAGAATGAGGAATGATAACTTCTTGTGGTTTAACATGGAAAAAGAAATATTTGTGTTTGCTGTATCTCAAAGCTTAAAAGTAATTATTTCTACTATTGATGCACTGAATGTAAAATAATCTTACTAAGCTAATAACCATGCTTTGATTTTAATTATTTAATGTTCCTTTAAACATGCTCTTTTCTAAGAAACAGTTAAGTAAGTTTCCATAGTAGCAATTACTTTTTCTTGCAAATTGCTGATTCTGGTTTTCCTTAAATCAATTGTAAAAATGCCGATGTGTTTCCGAGGAGATTCATGATGCAGATATGTACATAACACTGATCACATGTAGTCAACTGGTATTCACCAAGAAGTCCATCTGACCAAATGTGAGTACTGCTTGTGGGCAGGATGAAGCAACGCCCCGGCACCAGTGACTGAACTCATAATGGACACCACAGATCACAGTGAGCCCTGGTGGAGCCTTGTAGGCAGTTAAAATAGCACAATTGCTTTTACCTTTCATCCTTCACCCTCTCACACTTCAGAGTTCTTCTTTTCTAGCAGGCTCAATATCAAGAACTCCTCTGGTAATCATCATTGAAGAATATTCAGCCACCCACCAAGAAGCATGCATTTTGCCAGAGTCATTACAGTGTAAACAGTTCATATTTCAGAGGCTAGAAATACTACCCCAAAAATGCAGATTTGTGAGAATGTGCAGTTAACATTTTTTGGTTTGTATTTTCACAGTTCATCATGCTCGATTTCAAAACATCCAGCTGTATTTGTATGGGAAGGGCCTGTTGCTGATTGCCAGGAGACACTTTGAAGATGCTTGTTTAAACTAAATATTTATGTGAGTTTATAACAGATAGGAAGAAATTTAAACAGGATAATCATTCTTAAATTGACTTAGATATACAATAAACTTAGAAGGGAGCAATAACTGATGCCGCTTTAAAGTCAGAACTATCTTGTCAACTTGTAGGTCTTTGGTCATGTAGAGGAGCTACAACAGCCAGAAACAAAATCCAAAATCTATTAACAATCTTTTCTCATGGATCTTTCTCTCTTCCAAACATCTATTTATTCCAAGTACTGTTGGAGCTGCTTCATATGCTGAGAGACCAGGCATACCTAGAAGCTAAATAGTATTGTGTCAATCTTGTCATATAAAGGACTTCTTTTGTTTATTTGCTGAGGGAATAATATATTTTAAACTGTTAGGTCTTTCACTGTATCTGGGTAATATTATTTATTTTAGGGTGAAAACCTGTTCTGTAGCAACAATAAGTGTGAGTGCATCAACTTTTACTGTGTGGTAAAAGTTTCTGCCTGGTGTCTCTGAGAAAATTATTGTTTTGTGGGAACTTCAAGCAGAATCTGTTACTGATGTCAACACATTCATAGGCAAGTTAGCTGAGAGAGCAGCTGTGCATCAGCTGAGCTTAGGCCACTAACTGGATGCACTCCAGGAACACTGACAGTGTGCTAGAGTAGCATAAACTACAGAAGAGGTGGATTCAACAAGGGTGTTCTTCTTCACAAGAAGAACATGCTGGAGGAAAATGAGACATCTTGCTCAGCCATGAGTTTTTTGGAGCTGCCCTAAAATTGAGCCTAAAATAGGGGAGTCAGCTGAGTCATTTTAGTCAGTCAATCACCTACCAGTTTATCAAATGGTCTCTCAAATCACACTATACTTCTTTGAAAGATAATCATACCCACTCTACAGATTGGGTATAACTGGAAATATGAAAACATCAAAGTATCTCATATAAAGTTGTGAACAGTGGCAGAGAAGTGAAAAGAGGCTGGACAAACCAAGCAAGTAAGGATATAAATGCTATTAAGGCCCTTGTGAGGGCTCAGGATTCACCAGAAATTAAGAAATTGTGTAAATGCAGTCAGACTTGCATATAAATGGATTTGCTTGGTAGCATCAGGGCAGAGCTGTGAGCTGTATGTAACAGAACATATAAAAGACAGAAGTAAATGTCAGTGTTCTCCTATGATGATGTACTCTGTAGCTTAGGCTTTCTGAACTGGCACAATTGGACCTCAGAAAGTCACAGCTCAAGAAGGCAATGGCTAATCTGCCACTGACAGCAACAGGAATAGAAAAAAATAGTGTACTTAATCCTGTGATTAACTTTTTTTACTGGAAGGAGGCCTCTTTTTATACTGATTTGAAATATTATATTTGAAGGCAAAGTGACATCCATTTTCTCATTTCTCCTTTAGGTCTTCTTTTCTACTGTTACCTCTAAAGGATGCATAGTCCCTCTTTCCTATTACAACAATTATCATCTCTACCTTACCTCTCTCAACATATTCCATCTGTCTTTTTTTTCCCCAATTTTAAATTTCACCCTTTCCTATACATTTAAATCCACTCTACATCAGATTTTTTTACCAGACTATCTTGTGAGACACTTACTGTATCCATCCTAAATTGCTTGTTTGATGTGTTTAGCAATAATTGCTGTTAGTTGTGTAGGCTGCTTCTTTGCACTAAATCTGAAAAGATGCAGGAGATTTTTAAATAGTAAAAATTCCTCTTTTCAACCAGTCCTTTCCTTTTATAATAGCTAAAAAGGAAGAATATTGGTATTTTTTCCCCTGCATTTTAGTTTTATTTAACTATTATGTGCCTGAACTGGAGACAGTAGACTGAAGAAACTGCATTTTATACTGTGGCATGTGGTTGAGCTGGTCCCAAGAGTTACACTGTGATAGAGTTTTTTATAATTGATAATTGAGGCCATTCTGTTGTTTTCTGCACATCTTTATGATATCTGACTAGGCATGCACTTGAAGACATGCATTTCTGGTGCTACTGGCTCTAAAAGGAGCACCTGTGGAATGTATTCAAATTTGGGTATGATGAGAAATAGATGAAAGTGGACAAGGCCTCTATCTCCACACAGATATGTCACATAAGCTTGACAGTGCATTCTCTGAATTTTTTTGCTGATGGGTAGAAAACAACTTACAATTGTCAGCAAAATGCAGTACTTCACAAAATGCAGTCTAATTTCACTAAAGCTGCAACTGCAAGAAATGCAGTGACTAGCAGTAGAAAGTGTCTGGTCTGTCACTGTTAAACACAAATGCTACTTAATGACACTGTAGGTATCTAGAGGATCTACTGTCTGTTTAATATGACAGCTGGACAATTTAAGCTAATTAAAACTCACAAAGCTCCTGCTTCTGCTGTTGTCTGGGAAAAACCTACAATTTAATTCAATGGGGAAAAGGCAGGACCTTATTTAGGTTATACAATGCCATAAAGTATTTCTGACATGTAGAAGACATTGTGCTTTCCAGTAAAAGAATAAGAACTGTGGGTAATCTTTCACAGATTAATGAACTGATTTATTTCTTAAAATTGGTTGAAAGTGCAGGCATGATTTTATTACCAGGCTTTTAAAATGAGATGTCTAGATCCTTAGGGCAGAGGCTACCTTCCAATGACATATATAAAACTTGGTCCTTGACTGGAACTTCTAAGCACTGTCACACTGCAAATTATAAACATCCACAATAAAATACTCCTTACAGAGTCTGTTTGGATCTGACTCAAGAATGGATGTTGCTTCTAAAGATTCTGGACAATAAACTCCCATCTTCTTTTGTACACATGCTGAACTTCCAGTAATTTGCTAATTATTCTTAAAATTAATACAACTTAGAGTTGGCAGGAAAAAATGCAGCAAATCCTCAGCCATGTGAACTTTTGAACCCAAACTTTTAATAAATTTGAGATGGTCACTTAATAGAGGCTTTCATCAGATTTTTAATGGGTTTCATTCTGTGCAAAACTGCAGAAAGAAAACTAAATTGCCTAGAATCCTTTGGGACTAAAATATGGCTGATTATAGCTTCAAATAT
Organism: Sinosuthora webbiana; assembly: GCA_013397395.1. NCBI lineage: Eukaryota > Metazoa > Chordata > Aves > Passeriformes > Sylviidae > Sinosuthora > Sinosuthora webbiana. Next base: position 336,371 of record VXBN01014625.1, on the reverse strand, counting down.
GAGAGGTATCCCTTGCTGAAGAGCCTCATACTCCTTATATGCTCCCCTAAAAAACCAAACATCTGTTTCTGAAGAAAATTATTGAGATTAAATCTACTAGAAGCTTCTGTTTTATTACAGAAATTAAGTCTAAGAAAACTGCTGACAAGGTCTCAGATTGTCATCTCTTAGAATGAATCAAATTCATATTTTTAAGAGGGAAAAATAAAGAGCTTATTTTTCCCCACAAGATAGGAAAAAAATCTCAGGATTTCAAAGATACTTTAATGATGGCCTAGGCTACGGTATGGAGTGAAGTCACTAAAAGGAATATAACACATTAAGACTGTATGGACTGACATGCCATTTCACGTCTCAGTGATTTTGTAATTGTGGTGCCTGAATTGGCTGATGTGGTTTTTAAGAGCTTTGGTGCAGCACTTCAGATCATACTGGCATTCTTGTTAGGATATACTGGTGGTAGCCTCTGCACTAAGGCTCCCTTTCCTAATTCTCATTTCAAAACCTTTTCCTAGATAGTTTCCTACATAATTTGGGGTTGCAGAAGTATGTGAAGGGCATATGGCATCTGGTGCTGAAGTTCTGATACTGATCTAAACTCGGCCCAGACCTTTTGTACATGGTTATGAAAAATCAGGCTGATTCACTGGGCAGTCATACTTCCAGCATTTTAACCTCCTAACCTCTTCCTGCTGTTTGGTATTTTAAAGAGAAAAAACCTCACAAATAAGCTAAATACTGGGAATTCAAAAACTTGTGCGTGGTCTCTGCCAATTTGGCTCTTGAGTCTGTCTCAACCAGTAGGCATTATTTCAATCAAAACAATTTGTGAGGAAAGTCAAGCTTGGGCTCAGATTCAACTATTTAGCTAGCTAGAGCTTAAATACTCTATTTTTCCAGCTATTTCCAAAGGATTTTATGGTTTTGAAGTAAGCCTTTTTTTTTTCTCTATTAACACGGTTTGTACTTTTTTGAATCCATGGTCAGAGTTTTACCTGGTCATAAGCAGTGCAGCATTTTCAACTTGCTGTTATTACTATGTATAATTTTTCAGGATATGCAGTCTAAAATATAAACCATGTCTGTGTGTTATCATGGAAGTAATAATTTGACCAACACTGGTCTTTTGGAAGCCTTTCAGTATTTTTTTTCTCAAGTTATCAGCATCAAAAGGATTTCTTCTCTTAGTTTTTCTGAAGCATAACTCAAAAACTATAATACTGTTTTTCCCCCTCTATTCAGATACAAATCAAAACTGTTTTCCATCAATTTTGCTACTGTTCACTATAGAATTATTAGTGGCATTATAAACACTCAATGTACTTGTGATAGAAGCAGTAGACCTTTTGATCTTTCATTCTTGAATGTGTCCACTTGTCAAAATCAGAAAGAGGAGTGGAGGGAAACCATGTATTGTATGGTAACAAACAAATAAGACACAAAGCATTTCTGTTTTAAACCTGGCATGTACTCCAGAACACTTCTTGCCATGGGAACACTTGATTAATCTCCGCAGCGTTCACTCGTCCCAGTCGGGTACTGTCCTGTCACTTATCCTGGCAATTGCAAATACAGAGCTGTTTTACATAAAATAATGGGTGAGTTGATGTTCCTACTCATTTTGCCAAGCTGCAGCAGCATACCCTCAAGAATATTGAACATTGCTGGAGAGTGCATTTACCCAAGGGAAAATATGCCCCAAAATAATTTATGATCTGCCCTGTTCTAGGAAAATGCAAGGAACATGTTGTCCTCTCTGGAGCATTGTGACGCAGTTTCACTGACATAAAATTAGACAAGGCTGAGACTGGCTCCTCTGATGGTTGTATGATGGACTGCCTTTGTGGTTTCCTTTGGGAGCATTGAGTATTGCTAAAGGAGCAAGAGCCTGAGCCTGTCACATCTCACATGGGTTATTAGGGCGAGGTTCTGAAGGGTTCTTCTCCAAAGCCGTGGAAGGTTTATGGCTTCAGTGAATGCTCTTTTAGTCCCGTTGTTTATCTGAGTGAATTGAAAGACAAGCTTATAATATTTCATCTGTCTCTTGTTTGTGTTTGTTTTTAAGTTTGTTTTTAGGTTTTTTTCCCCCTCATGTAGAGGCATAAGGAGGAAAAGAGAGGAAAGAAAGAGAGAGGAGAAGATCAATTCCTCTGATACCTTCAGCCTTCAACAGGGAAGATGGGGATCCCTGTCATCAGTATTTCAACTTGACAACTTAACTCTCTGAGTACTTAGAAGGCCTGAGTAGAGCGTCCTTAGGTGGGAAATTAAACAATAATGAGAGAATGGAGAACAGCACTTTTGTGCATATAAAAAAAAAATTCATGTTTACTTGTATATAACATTTTTATATACTTTTTAAAATATAATTCAGGCATATGTAAGAGAATTACCAGAAATTTCCCGGATTTCTTCCACTATTGAAACTACTGCAAATCACTGGAATGTTACACAGTAGCAGGCTAAGAAAAGTGCTAATCATAGGACTAATTACCGACTCTGCCTATTAGAGTGCACTGTTGACTGTGGATAACAGTTTGGAAAACCCATGCAGAGTGTGAGAACAGGTCTAACTACCCCAATCTTAGATCTTGATTTGCAATGAATTGTTGCTATTAAAATTACTGAATAGCAAGATGCACAGGGAATCCTCAAGTATGCTTAATTATACTTTCCTATAATGCAGGAATCAGGAGGCTTTCAGTTCTTATAATTAAAGAGATACTTAAGAAGGCAGAAGAAAATAATGTTATGCATGTACTGGGATTGACCTTGGAAACTGGAGATATCAGCTGCCCACTGTGAAGAGAACCTTACTTGGTATTGCTTTGCAAGCTTTTGTTGCATGTGCTGAACTTTCTGAGACAGGTGCTTGCCTCGGGCTTGAGTTATTAGTACTTTTTAACCTAGCATCTCCAATCATGATTTGTACACACTGCAATGTGATCTTTTGTGGTGCGGTTACATTCTTCACTTCAACTCTCAATTCTGAGGCATGGAATTTTTGGTGTCAGGAGCTGGAGGAGAAAGAGGACAATGCTTCTGTCCTTCACCCACTGCATGACTGCCCCAGCCTTGTCCCATGTCTTCTCCACAGAACCAGGAAGAAGCCATTGCTCTGCTGTGCGTTTCAGCAGTGTTTATGGTGCAGCCTGCTGTCCATCTTGCGAATGTTCTTTCTTTCCAATGGTCATAAAGTCTTTGAGCTGAACGCTCTTGTTTCTGGGCAAGCTGATGTCAATGTCAGTGGTACAACCCAAAGAACAAAGATCCTCTGCTGAAGGGCATGAAGGGGAACCAGCATCTGGGATAAAGGAATACATAATTATGTGCTGCATATACCTACTGCCAAAACACGTGGTCAACACGGACCATCAGAACATGTTGTCAGCCAAAGGTGTAGTAGTCCTGGAAAACTATGCATTAACTGCATTGTTAAACACTATGTGTAATATATAGGGCACAACCTTCCGCCACTCTTTGTGAGAAAATACAATAGAAAAGAGAATTATAGAATTAAACACAGTTTTTCAAAATTAAAAAAATGTTTCTATTATCCTTAATAATTTTTCTCCTTCAGTTTTTCACCTACTGGAATTCCACCAAGACTGATCTCTTGGGGCAAAATGTTGGTTTCACAGAGACCAGCTTTGCATTTATAAACTCCAAGCCACAAACACATCTCTGAGACTTTGCATTTTTTGCTGTGGAAAAAAACATGTATCACTCTGCTTTTCCTTTAAAATAAAATCTAATGAAAAACGTTAAAAACTGAGCTGGTCTTCAGATGTGTCTTCAATGCAAAAGACTGGGGCCAGTACAGGAATAAAAATGAAATTCTGTGGCCTGGCTGGTCTTAATCAAGCAAGAGCTCTTCCTGATTTTATCTGCAAAATGGTCTAATTGAAATAATTGCCAATCTGAAGTTCATTTGAATGGATTAGTAGAGTCAGCTTCTGAGTCTCATGTTGGAAAAGTCCATTGAAACTTTGTCATTACTTTTGAATGAAAAATATGCTGGTCAAGTGCATGAGGAAATAAAAGAGAAATTTATTGATCAAAAGAAAGACCAACTACCCTATTTTGTCAGCAGGGATGGGAATAGTTGTATAATGGGAGAGAAGTAACACAGCTTCACTCCCTGCCTCCCTGTTGATCACAGGACTCTCTGACTCTGTGATTCTGACACTGTGTGATTCTGTCTCTGTGGCCACTCCAGAAAAACAAACATATGTAAGGTAAGTGCTAACCTGGAGCTGGTAATCTATGAGGAGCTTCATGCTCATCAAACAAACNAAAAAAAAAAAAAAAAAAAAAAAGAGAGAGAGAGAGATACAAAAACAACCCAATGCATGTGGTTTCTCATTTGCTACTGATAGTGCTGGCCTCTGCAAAAGGCAGTTTTAGGATCCAGCTGGGATCAACCCCATCCTTGAAGAACACATGTGGTGTTTTTCTAGTTCTGCCAAGCAAAACGGTTTTTAATAACAGCTGGCCTTTGTAGGAGCCTCACAGATAGAGGCTCTTCGGAAAAAAATTCAATGCCATGCATTTCCTCCTCATCTTGCTCAGGTTCCCCTTATTGTTTTGCCTGGGGCTGATTTGTCTCTGGAAGAGCACCTTTTTGTCATCATTCCAGTGTTCTCCAAATTGTTCCCGTTTCAAAACTGTATTCTATACTTAAGAGCAAAGAGAATGGCTAAAATATTTTGATTTTTTTTCTGGAACAACAGGTTTTTTTTATTTGGCTTAAATAAAACAATTAAATAAAACTGGCTTAAATAAAAGAGTTAGTAAGTAAAAGAGTTTATTTACTTTGGACAGAAATGGATTTAAGCTTAGCCTTTTTTAAAAAATCAATAACCTTAAAGTAAATTTTGAAAGTTCAAAACAAGAGGGAGTGTGTTTTTTGATCACAGTGTATTTTTTTCATTTATTAAAATCAAAGCAGTTCAGTACGAGAACATGAACTTCCACATACTTTAATTGACTAGACGCTTTATCTCTGATGAGTAAATTATCTGTCTAAAAGATTTGACATCCTTCTGCATGAAAGTTTGGTGTTATGAAGGACTGATACTCTTCATTTGGATTGCCATGGTATCTCATCTCTTTGACTAAGATTTCCTCTGTTTGGCTAAAGGTAAATAAAATGTTGTATGTTCCAAAAATGAGATTTAGGATCTAGAGTCTCTTTAGATGGAAGACTTTCTGGCCTGACCATGTCCCACAGCAGAACAGCAGAATTTCTATTTGCAAAGAAATTGGGAGCATTGTCTAAGGGAAAATGCTTTTAACTTGGGAGGTTTACCACTTTAAACACTGGCCCTAATTTCTTTGCTCATTTTCCATGTTTTATGTTCCGGAGATCTTCTGCATATGCAGACCTATTCAGAACTTAGATGTGTCTTCAAAAAAAGATGAAACACAATTTTAGAGGATTTTTTTGTGTTTCCCTGATTTTTTCTGGCAAATCATGTCTGCACATGAACTTTGGAATTGCCCTATTCTTTAAGCAGCTGGTAGCACAGCTGTGCTCTGAGAAGTATTTAGCAAGTACAGATGACAGGACAGGTCTAAATTAGCTCCTTCTGTATCACAATCCATGTCTAGAGTTGAAATGCCCCATAACTAGGTGGGATATTCTCTTCAGACTTAATGCTGACCTTTAGAACTATGCGCAAGGACAGTGTAGATTAAATAAATTATTATTATTAGTGCTAAAATGTAATGAGTGGTGAGCCTCAAATCTTTTCTCGAGTGACACCACATGGACATTTACAGCAACATACAAAGGCAGTCTGGCTTTCTTTTGCAATTCCACATACCCACCATTGCAAAATGTTGTCCATCATTTTCTGGGCATTTATGCAGTTTTGCATTAGAATATATGGAGAGCCCAAACACAGTGCAGACCCATCAATAAGCAGATGCCTGTGATATCATTATTTGGTGGATAGTCTTCTCTCCATATGGGAGGAAAAGGGGTGCCAGAAAAAAAAGATGATTAGGGGGTTGGCATAGAGCTAATCTCAGTCCATTCATCTAGAAGTAAAATGTGCACTTCTGATGCGAAGTAATTCTGATTAATTCATCTGTTTCTTATGTATTATATTATCAGTACCAGATTTGATTAGAACTGCTATGCCAGATTCAGTAGCTCAGCATCATAAGTGTGCTGCCTAGTAAACATAGTTTATATTTGAGATAATACTGCACTTCGGCTGATCAAATCCAAGTATATTCATAACATTAATTTTATGCTTACGGGAATTCTACCTAGCTATTTAATGTGTCACATAGGGTTTAATTCTACTAAGATCAAAAATGTAATCGAATCATCTTTGAATCTCAAGATCAGTTATTAGAAGTTTTACAGTTACCCATAAACACAGTGAAATATTTCTCTGCTCCTGTACTTGAACTACAATAGTCTAATGTTTAGTCAATTTTTAATTTAAGGTCTGTTGTCTAATTTAAATTTTGTGTTTTAGTTGCTGTACTTGGAAATGGTATATAAAGGTGTCACTTGCGCATATGGCCTGGAGAAGTTTCCATAATAATATTTTAACACTTCTAAATTCTAAGAGTAGTTGTACCTAGGGACCTCCTTCAGTCCCTTACAATGGATGCAGATGGTTGATATTGAGCTGTGGAGCAAGGCCACAGTTGGGCCCTCGTTATGGGAGCATGGGGAGAAAATGAAAGGACTGTTCCTGATTGAAGACATGGCTACAGGGAGACAGAGCAAGAGCTGAGCTTCACACAGTAGTTTTTAACAGTTGGTTTGGGAACTGGCACTGCTTTTAGTAATCACCTCTAGTGAACCCCCTTGGACAATCCATGTGCTTTAAATAGTCAGGCAGCAACAAATGGGATGGAAGAGAACCTCTTTAAGGTCATGGCAAATCATGTAAATCTGCTGTCTGCTCCCATAAAATTTGCAACAGTTTCAAGCTAGCTTGACTCTGGAACCATGCTTTTCTTATTTTGGTCTTTGCTGGACAACATTTATCAGTTCTGTAAAGAGGATTTCTGTTTCTACTCATCTTTCAAAGTAAGCAAATAAATATGTTTGAAAATAACTTTTTTTTTAATGTATCAGTAATTGGTTTCTGAACCCTACAACTGTCTGGCACAGTAAATATGCAGCTAATGTGTTTTCACTTGTCAAAAACTCCTCAGACTTTTTATTATAGATAAATTATAGATTTATAGATATTGTTTAGATAGAGAAGAGACTATCTGTATCTAAAAATATGCATTATACTTCCCTTATTTTGATCCAAATAGAGATATATCATGGTGAAAAATTATGACTGAAAAAATGTGTGTTGTGGGGAGGGCAGCTGAACCTTGTGATGTCCCATTCCATGTCCAGACTTCTCGCAGCTTTCTGAGAGTTTGATGTGTGGAGAAATGTGTAGCATGGCCTACAGAGGAGAAAAATCATGAAAGCATATGGATCTGGGGGTGGATAAATAATATAACTGTTCTGTAGAAAGAATTTGTGCAATCACAGAATAATTGAGCCTGGAAGGGATCTCTGGAGCCTCTCTGCACAAAGCAACTAAAACTCCAAAGTTTTGTTAAGTTGTCCAGAGCTTTGTTCAATTGTTTTTGCATGTCTCCAAGGATGGAGATTGCTCAGCAGTTCTGGGCATCTGTTCCAATATGTGACCACCCTTATGGTGAAGGGCTTAGTATTTGGATTTCTCTTGCTGAAGATCTCGCCTAATTATCTTCTTAATAAGCATTGTCTAATTTACCTCTGTAGTGAATAGAAAGCAAGAACCCCCTCCTGAAGTCTTTTTGGATGGGATTCAATATCTTCAAGATGTGTCTCAGACACAGAACCCATATAACACACAGAAATGGTCTTAAGGCACTTCTAGACAGAGTCAGGTGAGAATGATGCTCTCTTGTCTGACAAAGATACTTCTGCATGTCATTTGAGTGGACTCATGGAGAGTATTATTGGAGCACCTTCTTACTGGATCTAAATGAGCCTAGATAGTACTATAAATGCAGCTGATTTTGCTGTTTGGGATTGGTTTAGTACATTGCCTTGTTCCCCAGTTTGGTTATCTCCTGCTGCCTGATTCCTGAGCCTTCATGAGAGAGGTCCTCTTCTTGGCTGACTTTGAAACATGCAGCTCTTTCAGAGTGAGTGAACAATTTGTGAGTTTCCTTCAAATCCCCAAGTATGTAATTTGTATGTGTAGATCTTTTTTAACTAGATAATTTTTAATGAAATAATTATTTCATTATACAGTCCATTTGTTACTCACCGATGCTATAAATGGCTCACTCTTGTGGGTTGGTGCTATATATATTAGCATTATCTTGAAATACTTTTAATGCTTTTTTGTTATTTTTTAGAGCTTTTTAATTATTATAGACCCTATTGCATGCATGTTGCAAATTAAATGCTTTTGTTTACCATTTGTTGATTCCTTATACTGTATTGCATATTTATTTCTGTTTTATCTCAGTGTGAAATTGTCAAGTATTGGCATGGGAGCAGAATGATTCATGTCATGAGTGTGAAAGAACTAGGCTGAGTTTAGTATTCCTTCTTCTAACAGAGGAACACTTCTGGTTTTGTTAATTTTTTTTTCTTATTTAAAACAAGGAGCTTATTTTTTACATGCTAGGAATTTTACTTAGGTTCTTAATTGGAAGAAATAAGGTTTTTATGTTTTTTTATGTAGAGAACTACTGGAGGAAAAGTGGGAAAAAAGCAATTAGAAAGGCAGGGAGGCAAAGAAAGACTCAAGCAGAACAGCTGTTGAGAATGAAGTGGAAGGAAAATAATTATTTCAGGCAAGGGCTTACAGCCTTTGCAGGAGCAAAGCAGCTTTCATGGAGGAGCAGCAATGGCACTGCCTGCCTACACCATCTTGTCTCTGCAAGAAACTTACTTTAGTTGTAGGAGATGGGGATCCTTGGTAGTCCTTCCAAGTAGGAAATATAGTCTCAGACTGCTAAACCTGATTTCACATTTAAGGAGCTTGAGAGCCACTGTTCGTGCCTGATATTATTAGTGATAACAATAGTCAGCAGCAGAATTATAGCAACAGCATCTTTATCTGAACACCTTCAAAAAATAAAGATAGCTCGCCTCAGAGGAGGAAAGTTGTTTAAAACTCTGGCTTAACTCAGTTCTTTGTCCACAAAACCTTGAACTAGGAGCAGTTAAGTTTTGGTTTTTTTTCATTTTATGGTCTGTTGTTTCAGAGATCAGGCTGAGTTATCATAATGATTTAATTGGACCTTAGTCTATGTTAATCCTGTCTGGAGCTCTCTGGTGCTTGACCTTTCTTCTGAGGCTCCTCACTTGTGCAATGCTGTGTGCAGTCAGCAGAGACAGAGCTGTGGGGCTGCTCTTTAAACAGAAGTATTTGCTTCCTTTGGTGCAGAGCTGGTGGCTCACATCTTATTTCATCAGTCATTTTGCCACTCTAAACTTTAGGGCACTTTTATCTATAATACAACAATATGTGCTATTTTTTTTTTTTTTCTTTTTTTGGCCATTAAGTTATTTTCAGACACAAACATAAGTAATATTAATTGCAAGCAAGAGATCCAGGCAGGATCAGAATAGCTCAGTAGCCCTCAGGAGTCTAGGAAAATCTCTGTCAGTCTAATGCTAACAATGTTCAGAGAGAGGTTTGTAAGCTGCTTTTTTTTTACTCCGTGGCAGCCTATCCATAGCATTAGACAAAAAACTAGGAGAGTAAAAAGATGACCCCATCATTAATGAGGAAATTCCTTGATGCAAATAACCATTTTTATACAAACCAGTGAGGTTTCTGACTTCAACACAAGTGTGTGCAATGCCTGTTTTCTTTCCCTTACCCAGCTATTGAAAGGCCAATGCAGAATTTATTCTAGAGTCTGTGATTAACAAGTCTTAGTAGATCCTTGAGCAAACAAAAATTACTCTTGTTATTGGACCAATAAGCAAATCTTGACTACAGAAAAAATATATTTTGTCATATAAATCTAAGTGAGGATGAAATGTTAATAAACACTGAGTTTGTGTGTATAAATCCCAGATGGCTACCAACAATTTTCCTATAAAATATTTATATTACATAAAGTCGTGTATTTATAATTTTGTTCCATTTCCAATTCCACACTCTTTTTTCCCCCTGCTGCATTCTGTATTTTGAATATTGCTTGGTCAATTAAACAAACAAAAATGCTTGAAGTAATAAAGGGTTTTTTCCTGCCCTAACTTTTTAAGGACTTGCATTTTTTGCCATATGTTATTTTTATTTTATGTCTGTCTTCAAGTCACTCTCTTCAGTGCTGAACCTGTCAGAAAATGCGTAATCATCTAGAGAGGAAATTTACTGGAAATATTTAATAGCTATTGGGGCTCTGTGCAAAAGCATCCCACTGACAGTGCTGCCTGTGCGCTCCTCTGTGAGATACTCCTCCTTCCACTCTTCCTACTTGTTTGTTACAAGTAGAGACTGGCAGAAAAAGAGAAAGACAAAAATCTACCCTTCAGAAATTGAGGATTTCTCCTGGCTGGAAGTTTTCTTCATGATCTGTTGGGAGCAATTCTAACAATCAACTTCTTGCAGGAAAACATCTAAACATCTGTAAATCACTACAGCACTGGGGCAAATGACCAACATGACATTGCTGCTTCAGGGAAGAAAAGTTACCCTGCACCTGGGGAGTGACTGTCGCTGGCAAACCTTGACACCCTCATCCTTGGGCAGCCACTGCTGGACTTCCCTTTGTTTGTGTGTCCAAACCAGTGTCCTCTGGGTCATGCCACCTGCTCCAGTGCAGGGTCGAGGCAGGCCCTCCACCTTTTTTTTCCCCCTGTGATTCCAAGTAAGGAATACATGGGTAAGTAAAAAGTCCCATAAAACAACACAAATTCAAGGAAGTTATAGTTACATTTGTTGCTTCCGAAGTCCTGAAGAAAATACCAAATAGTCTTTAATTCAGGACTAGTTTTAGTTGGCCACACTGGTGTGGATGGTCTGTGCAAAGCTCACTGTAATGGGAAAACTTTTCTTTTGGTTTCTCTATATAGTTTCTCTTTCTTTGCTGTTTTTTTGGTTTGTTGGTTGGGGTTTTTTTGTTAAGGTGGACTTTTTTTTTTTTGTTTGTTTTTTGTTTTTTGTTTTTCTTTTTGAGATGCTGTATTCTTCTACTTCCTTTGTAATATTATTATTTACAAAGAATATTCAGTTTGATTGTTGGTTTCAGTCATTTAATGTTGTATGGTTTGCCAGAATGAAAAGTAGATCATGGTTTCTCTAAGCTTTTTTTTTTTTTTTTTTTTTTTTTGTTTTGTTTTGTTTTGTTTTGTTTTTTGTTTTTGTTTTTGTTTTTGTTTTGTTTTTGTTTGTTTGTTTGTTTGTTTCTTAACTACAGTGGAAATGTAAATACTTGTAGCTGTAGCCATTCAACCTCAGTATGTAAACTAAAGTATCTTGGGGAACTTATTGCACAGCACAGGCTTCCCCACACCACAGAGAAACCTGAGAAACTAATAGTTTTTGAACTACCCTCAGAAGTTCTGCGAATTGTAGGCAAGGAGTTCACAAGCAATTTCCCATTGCCATTTGAGATTTTCAGATGATGTGGTCCAGTGTAGGACTTGGCAGTTGGCAGGCTGGGCTTTTTCAGCCTAGATGATTCTGCTACTAAATAAGTGGTGGAAGCCTTCATCCAGTTCTTGTTCCATTTTAACAGGAAGACATGGCACACAGGGGATCCAGTGGCTCAATTTAAACAAGAGGACTTTTTACAGCTTTAGCAGAACACATCCCTCTTTCTTTAGTGTAATTCTATTCTCCTGTTGACACTTGCTTGAGATAATGTAGTTGTTGATCAGACAGAGTCATCACTGAACAAATGAATGAAGAATGCTCCTATACAAAGGACATAAGACCTACTTAAGCACAGTGATTATAGATACTATTTCAGATATATCTATTGTTTAAAGTCATCTTACCTTTCTCAGAATAATCTCCCTACAGTGATCTTTGTATATTTCATTTTTGTGGTTTTATTTTTTGTTGTATGTGCACAATGGCAAATACCATTATAATTTTTTTCTCCTATTTAATTGATGGAGAATTAAAATCTGAGATTTACAGTTAGGTGTGTTCTAAATGCACAATCTTTGTTTCAGTTGGATGACCACAGTTATAATTGCCCTGTCCTGAACTCACTTGCATTTGTTTCTTTACTTTCTCTAAACAGGATAGAAGTTTCAGATGTTTGCTTGAATGAGTAATTAAATTATCCAGAGAAGAATATCATACTTGTCTGCTGTAAACTGAATGGGGAACATGCAAGAAGCTTGTTGAACTGATTAACAGTATTTTCTCTTTGCAATTAAACAGTCTATATTATTAGTGACGTTTTAGGCAATTAGAAAACTGCTTCATAAACCTCTCAGAAGAATAGATGTGAATTATATGATGACTTCATAAATCTGAGGATCAATAAGAGAAATAATTCTGAATCTTAATTGCCAATTGATTAATGAAATGAAATATTACAGATTCATTTGGCTGTTGAGATTGGGATTATATGCTTATACCATATATGTAAAGGGTATTACATTCAGTGATTCACAAATCTTTTACTATCTTCTGTTCTAAATTATGAACTCAGAAGTAAGAAATTGAAAACTTTCTTCTTATGATGCTGTTATAAAAGGCTCATAAGCACGGACATCTAAGAAAATCTTTTGGCTGCTTATGATAATGCTTACAACTATGGAAGAATGTCTGAAACATACCCTTATATGTCAAAAATATTTTCTCTGTGACTTTGTCATTCTTGGCTCTCCAGAGGAGAAAACACTCTCTTTTCCTTAGCATAATTTAATTTTTTTCAGTGTCAAGAATGTTTCTGAAGCATAGTAAGTATAACAGATTTGAGAAGTTAAACTTTGTAGAGGGTGCAAGAGGTATCTATGCTGATGATGGGGTGATTGTATACAGTCTTCCTCGGCATGGTTTTTTGAGAACCATCAAGCCCTTCTCCCATTTTGAAATTACCTGGAAAAACCCAAATTCAAGTAAAAAAAACCAAACCAACAAACAGTCACAGGAAGAAAAATTTATCATTTGTAAGAGAAGACTGGAGTGAAAAACACCAGGAACACAGATACGGCCTGGGAAGGGAGAGTTATCTGCCACTCTTCAGGCCTCCATCTGGGCCACATAACACAGTTTACACTGGGAGTTTGCTTTGTTTCTGAACACTGCTGTTCCCCAGACCCTTCTTCAGTGCATGCTTAATAGTGCTGCAGTAAACAAAGCATGGTTTCTACCTTTTGAGCAAATATGTTCGGGATTCATAAGGAAATTATCATTATGCCTTTTTTTGCCCTCCCTCTGCTGGTAGATTAAAACTTTCTCAGAGTTGTCCAGTGGATCAAGCTCCATGCAGAGTGGAAGAGCAGTCATTGCAGTCTTTCAACAGTGGGAGGGACATCTGCCTCTTAAATATGTGCACTAAGCATGTCTGCAGGAAGGAGATCCAGCTTTGATACTCTGACCCGGCCAAGGCCATTTTCACAGGAAGGGGCAGCATCACCAGACTGTGGATGAGCTGAGAGATAAAATCTAGTTTCCTTGAATGAAATAAATGGTCAGAAAAGTCTAGAGACTTTTCTAGGAAAAGTTTAATGTTGGGTTGCCAGTGAAACAGATGTGTAATAACTTCCCCCCATAACTACCTAGGTTTTGGGGCTTGTATTAATGGTTATTAGGTAATAGAGACACATGCTCTTATAAAGTGCCTAAAGCCTCTGAATAATCTGGACAAGGAAAAAGACATCTAATCACAGAATGAAGACTATATGTTTTCTAGTCCTACAATAACCTGTACAACTGGGAGCACTCCTGCAAAGAAGCCGGCTCAGACCTTCCCAGGAAGAAAATGAAATCAGGGGCTCCCAGATTCTGGATGAGTACCAAGCTCCTGTTTGCTGCTGCACAGAGCAGGGTCGAGTTTCCTACCTCTGGGAGCACTGGAAGGGATAGCCCACTGACAGTGTAAGGGGATGAGCCTCAATCTGGGGAATCTGCCTTCCTCACCATAGTGTCTCCTACACAGATTCCACTTCAAGCTTAGACCACTTTTTGTGTAGGCTTTAGAAGGCCCAACTAGTTATATCACTCACTTTGTCATATACAGGTAGGAAGTGTCAACCTTCAAAAGACAATTTAGATTATGAATTCCAAGAGATGCTTAAGATCTCCTGTCTCTTCTTTTTCAGGGGGATTTCTCTATTGATTAGGTGGTCAGCTCTCTCTACAGCTCAGTGCTTTGTGTATCCTGTCTGAGACACTGTCTTGTCGGGCTTTGGAGGACAGGAGGGCTGTGAATATTGTATGAAGGACAGAGGCCTGAAAGTCAGGTGCTGCAAAAAGTTCTGATCTTGAATTTTGTCATATTGGAGATGAGCTCAGGGAGTTCATTATCACAGTGAGGAGTCTGAGTGAGAATGATTACTCTTGGCTAGAGCAAATTCATGGTAAGGGTTTGCTTTCCTTCTGAAAATCAATCAATCTCTGTTCATTAATATTAGCTGGAGAGAGCATATTAAAACACCACAGTGGAGATACAAAGAATTAGCAGGATTATTCTTGTCAGTTGTAATCTTCAAAGTGCTTTACAAACATTAAGGTTCAGCTTTTGACTGAAGCATTTATACAAAGAGTTGGTGCAAGTGGTTGTGTTCACTCCTTGTGCCTGTGCTCATTTGAGTAGTTTGAGCCCTCTGAGCTCTTTTGACAGCCAAACTGAAAGCCTCTACTCCAGACATCAGGGTGAAGGGAGGAGGAATATCCCCACCCTTTTCCTGTGGAATGCTTTCCAACCATGTGCAGTTGTGAATTACCCAACCCACATGGCTACTGAGCTTCTTATTTTTGTAAATTGATTTTGTGCAGCTTTCTGTGTTGTAATTGGTATTCATTAACAACTGGAACGAAATATAAAATTTTCCTCAAAACCAATAATTCTAAGTGTCAGCTGCTGGGTATATGCATCCAAGGACGCATGCTTTGATTGTAATGATCATATCACATAAGATTTATTTTGGAGCAGGGTGTAAGTCCTGAAATTTCAGAGCAGGGTTTACAGGAGAGATGTATACATGCATCACCAAGTTACAGATTTCATCCTTATGGTTTACCCTTTGCAAGATTTACTGATTTGTACTGTGCAGAAAAAGGCTTGATGACAAGGTCCATGCATATGCTTCTGAAAATATATTCACCAGCTCCCTGTGTTTATAAGAATTACCATAAAATAGTAATGTATCTTCCAGACTGGAAAATCCTTTTGATTTGCATTATTTTTCCTGTTGAGAGCCTTATACTATTATTCAGTGCTTTATTGAGCCAGCATGCTCACAGTTTGATGGATAAATATAATATTCTCAGTGTATTTATTTTAATATCTTTTTTTTAAAATATTTCATTTCTCATTATGCTATTTTAACAAATTTATAGTGTCCCCAGACAACTTCCTTATTGTGCTTTGTTCACACTTCCAGTGTAATGAAATTATTCAGATTACTTATCAGTGCACTTCTGGAAATGCTTGATGAGAAATGATATAACAAGAGAAATTCTATGTTTACAGATAAGATGGGGAGGATCAGAAAGGATGACATTCACCCAGGTGTAATAACATAGATTCCATGAGAATAGGTCCCTAGTATATAAGTGCAGGTGAAATTTAGTGGCAGAATAACATGATGATAATGAAATACCGTTTTTTGAAAATAGATTTTAGAAAAAGTCAAAACATAAAAAAGTTCTCCTTAGAGATTTTTCATATTCCAAGGGTTTGATGTCAGGAGGAACATTTTATTATAAAATTGAATCGGGCCAAAAATTAAAAAAAATAATATTTCAGTGAAAGCAATTTGATGAATCCAAAGCACATTTTTGAGGTGAAGAATTTGGTCATAAAATTTTGATGGATTCCACCACTGCATTCCAGTTTTGGATAGGAAAAAAGTTTGAAAAGTGTATAAATTTTCTGGTAGAGATAAGCCTTTTCCTCTCCAAGTCATCTGACCCACCATGATTTGTTAGCCTCATCGATGTCTCTGAGCTACCCTTTATTTCTATAGAAGTGGAAGAGCCAAATCTTAAAGACTTCTTTAAAAATAACTTTTGAAATATCTTTGCAAAAATTAAGATGGTGAAACAAGGTATGTGATTTTATCTAATTTTATAAACCTCAGCATTTTAAAATGTATTTGAATGTATTGATAAAACCTTTATGCTTTCAGAGAAACTGAAATTCTAAAGTTAAGCAAACTGGTACTTTAATTGCAAGTCAGTGCAAAATATGGTCTATTGTGCTATGTATGATAATGTCTTTTCAGAGCTTTTTGACTGTGGTTTTTTTTTTTGTTTGTTTGTTTTTTTGTTTTGTTTTTGTTTTGCTATTGGATCGTACATGTATTCTGCAAATTTTTATGCCCTTAAGCATGTTAAAATCTGAGAACAATGCCTATTTTTTTTCTCTTATCTTGCACAATATTATTTGTTTTTACTCTTTAAACTTCTGAAAAATATGAGATTTTTTTTTGGAAGTGTCATGGCTTGATTTGTTACATAGTTCTTAACTGTTTGAGCTCTTTAGTGAAAGAACAGGGACAAGCTGCAAAGCTGTAGATACTTTGAACACAATTGTTTTGTTCTTCCTTCTTCTACTGCCAGACTCTGCTCTCTTCTGGTGGCGTAAATCATAAATTTATGGACAGACAAATATCTCAGCTTTAGGTACAAAGCAGGATATTTATAAAGCCTTTGAGGATACCTTCAGTGAGAAAGAAACAAGTGCTTCTGCTGTTAATTTAGGATCATATTAGGTTTTATTCTTGTCTGGACAGACAGAAATCATTTCAGCATTTCTGGGAAAATGACAAAGCTTGGTACTCTTGGTATTGGATACTGCTCTGAACGTTGCTCAGGCAGAAGGGGATGACAGGGCATAAAACAAAAGCAGAGTAAATATTTGTACTTTTCTCCCTTTGGCAGCCTAACTGGGGGAACAAAGGGGAGAGATTTGGCTCCAACAACACGTTTGAACTTCTTCAGGATTTCTGTCCAGAGGAAGACACTGTAAAGGGAAAAAATGTTTTCTGTTTAGCAACATGCTGTCTGCAGATATCTGGAGAAAAGCATCAGCAGACACTGCCT
Organism: Sinosuthora webbiana; assembly: GCA_013397395.1. Classification (NCBI taxonomy): domain Eukaryota; kingdom Metazoa; phylum Chordata; class Aves; order Passeriformes; family Sylviidae; genus Sinosuthora; species Sinosuthora webbiana. The sequence goes on along the minus strand of VXBN01014625.1, from coordinate 319,152 downwards.
CCCCTTGCACCCTACAGCCAGGGTGTTCAGCCTGGGGACAGAGCACTTAGGCATAGGGGCTCAGTGGCTCTCACACTCTGAAGAGGGGTCCATCCTTCATAGCCCTTTGTCTGAAGTCAGGTTGAAGTCTTTCAATTAATTTATTTTCTTAGCATTTTTCAGCCAGGTGTAACTATTCAAAAGCTCCCTGTATCAAAGGATCAGGTGCTGTGTCCTACCTGCACTCTCCACCAGACCAGAAAGGGAGCATTGCTGTGTTGGTGAAGAGGACACCTTTTAGCACAGTATAGGTTTTGTTCTGGAAGACACTGAGTACACCCATTTCTCCTTGTGTAAACCAACGTCTCTTCAGAGACATGAGATGTGGTTTCCAGGTCCTCAAGTGCAGACATTCAGTCTGTAAAACTGAAGAAGTGGTCTGACTACTTGGCTATTGAGACAATCTTTGGATCCACCTGAAAGTTTTTGAGCCAAAGCTGCCTGATGCATTTGACCTGCTCTGCTATGGGAGCAATATCTGAACTGCTCTTTAAATTATCTGCTAAAATGAGAGACTCAGCTTTTGCCTCATGCCTTTTGTTCTTTACTGTCTTCAGCAGTGAGGTTGCTTTGGGGTTACAAGCACCAAGCAATGCAACAAAATGCTCTGTGCAACTTGTGCTGACAAATAATGTTGCCTTTATAAAATTCCATGTGATAAGGCAGAGAGTTGCATGCTACATAAAAATGGCAGCTCCAGAGGAGGAGTGAAATTTGGTTTAGGTTCTAATATATATTGATGGTGGTTTTTGTAGAACCTACCTCACTTCCCTCCCAGACCATGGGTAAAAGTTCAAATGAGTCCTGAACAGCAATGAAAGCCACTGTTTTCCTCCTCTTTATCTCCAAGCAGTCCAGAGGGAATGAGTAATGTTTTTGTTCCAAGAAGGTACTGTGCATATCATCTCTTATATATTCTGTTCTTTTGTTTCTGCATCATACAGGCAGAGCAAGGAGCTGTGAGAGTGGGAGGACAAATTAAATGAATAGTTTGGAGATGCTAGTCCTTGCATCTGAAGGATACACTTTTGGAAAGTTCACATTTTAAGGAAAAAAATTATCATATTTGCTGCACAAAACTTAAATATTGGGGTTAGGGAAAGATGGCAAACTTTCCTGTGCATTCCTGTGATTAGCTTCTTTCCTATGGGTAGAAGTGTGTTTGACAAGGCACAGAAAACTATCTCAACACAGCAAAACCATCAGCTAATCCAGTGATTTCAAAACATGTGTTAACCTTTGGTAGCCTGGACACAGTCCTAGACCTGCTAAAACACTTTTGTTGAAAGCAGTAAGAACTACTAGGTGTCATTAAAATGTTGTACAATGGGTCCTGCTTCCCTATAGGTACTGCATCAGTCAATATTGCTCAATATGGAGAGACAGAAGTGTCCTAGTTTCGGCCAGGACAGGATTAATATTTTATGGTAGCTGGGAAGTGGGCATGGCCAGGCCCTAATGTTATTTGATACCATCTCATGTCACTTGTGAGGTGAAGGATTGGGGCACTCTTTCATTGTGGAATGCAAAACACTCCAGTATTGTTTTACTTTCCATGTAAATACTTTCATCTTATACCTTTTGTTATTGATACTGTTGCTGTTACTGTTTCTTTTCTTATGTAATTGCTGTTTCCACTAAATTGTTCTGATCTCAGCCTGTGATTTTCACTTTTGTGCCTCCGGTTCTCAAATACATCCCATGAGCAGTGAGGGAGTGAGTGAGCAGCACCTCCATTGGGAGAGTCTCAGTGAGGGAACTGAACTGGGGAGTACTATTCCTAAACCACCACAAGCAGTATAAACAAGGAACATTTATTTTCCTTAAAATGTGAACTTTCCAAAAGTGTATCTATTTTCAAACACCAATATGTTTGGCTAGATTACAAGAACTCATCAGTTTATTGCAAAATGAAAACTGTCAATTAACATGAAAGGGAACTCACTCCTGTATGCTTACCAAACCTTTGCCATAGGCAGTGAAAGCCAGTAGACAAAACCCAAACTGATACACAGAAAAGAAAAAAACCCTGACAAATGCCAAAATATGCCAGGCTAGATGTGTGTGTATAAACACATTAGGTTATTTTTCTGTTTGCATCAGAGAATAAACATTATAATAGGGCTTGATTTGTTTTCCCAGCCTTTGTTTGCAGCTAAGATAGAAGCTCAGTATCTACTATGGCAACAGAATGCTATGCTCGTGCTGGATAATTTCCATGAAAACTCCTGCATTGTCTCCATTGGTTGAAGCCCAGTGTATGAAAAGGCCACTGGCTATTTGTAGCCTTGTCATGTCTTGTTCTGCTCAGAGCAAATCTGGATGTGTGTGATGCAGGGTTTTAAACCCTGACAGCTGCTGTCATTTTGTGAGAGCTCCTGCAGGAAACTATAGCATTTCTGCAGGAAACTATAGTGTTCTCTAGAGAAAGCTTTAATTCTTGTAATGTTTTCCAAAATAATTTTCAAAGCCATCCTCGCACAGAAAAAGGGCTAGATTTTGATCATATTTAGTCTGATTTAATCCAGTGATGTAAATAATTCCCATAATCCTAAAATAATTATTAATTTAATGATAGCTACATGAGCAAGTTGGACATGAGCCTAACCTGCTCCTGTCTCTTTATCATCCTGCCTGGCTCCAGGCCCACAAATATGAACTTTCTGGGAGTTTCTCCACGTTGCAAAACTAATCGTTCCTTTGGGACTTTAAAAAACTTACTTCAAACCAAAACAAGAAATAAAGATTTCCCTACTATTTTAACAGCAGAACTCTCTTTATCCCTTTGTGGTTCTCTTCCATTGCCTATATTTTCTTTTTTTTTGACAAGTGGACAAAGCAGTTTCATTGTTTTTTGTCTTAATGCTCTCCTCCATGTAAATTCTGGAATACTTCTAAAATATATATATATACACGCACACACACACAAACACACACACACACACACACACACACATATATATATATATATAATATACATAAACACACACTGTCGTGGAAAGGAAAATGGTCCTTGTGACTTTCTTAAATTTGGAAAATGACAGTTTAAGGCAGGTCAATCTCTTTGTTGAAAACTTTCCTTAGGGAAAAAAAGGGAATGAAAAAAAGACTGTAAACTTTGTCTCTAACTTAGACTAAAGTACTACTCCTTAATTAGGTTTGTCATCCAGAATCTTTGTTTTTGAGAGCTGATGCAACTAGTAGAAGTGGATTTAACTTAGTTTTTAATTTTAATAAATAATAGAGGTGATTTCTTCCATTATGTTTCCTACCTCTTACATTTCCTATGTTATAATTCCAACTCTCACCCTGGAAACCAAAGGCACTGGCTCACTGGCCATAATCAATCCCTACAGGAGACAGACCAGATTTAGTCTGGTGTGATCTTGGGACACCCTCCCTCCTCTCCTCTTGTTTCCCCTCCCTATGCCCCGAGTCATCAATGTGAGCGTTTGACCAAGAGACTCATTTAAGCTTCTCTGGGGATGATTTTTTTAGGCTGAAAAACATATTCAGTGTATGCCTACCACACATTAAGCAGCTTCTAAGCTCCTGTTTAAATGGGATACTGAGAAGCCATGGCATATGGCAGAGTGAAATGAAAGGCTGTTCTTAATGGCAACAAGAAGGGGAAAAATGTGGGTGTAGCTGAGACTCTGGGGATCCAATTTTTTTTTTTCTTTTTTTTTTCTTTTTAAATAATGTAATTCTGTTGTTGATTTTATTTTGTTCTTTTTTTTCTACTTTAGGAACTATGAGGAGATGGAAAAGGTAAACAAGCCAGAAATACTGACTTTATGACAGTTCTTGTCTGTGGGAGGTTATTTCTTGAGAATTACCACTGACAGGATGTTTTTCTAAGGGCGCCAGTAGTAGCAGGTATACTCATACCCATAAGTTGCAAATTGTACCTCTGGAGCTGTGTAAGTGTAAGATTAAAATAAAATACTTTTGATAAGAATAACAGAGTTTGGGTTGTTGTTCACAGAAAGTGAAAAGCAATTGTAACCTGAAAAGGCTTAAATCAGTAACTGTGACTAAAGACAGAAGACACAGCAGCAACATGTTCTGGCAGCTGGAAAAGGGACTAAGATATGTCACACAGCATGTGCTGTAAAGTTACAAGCTTTGGTAAAGTCCTACCACCATGTCTTTTCTATTGCTGGTAAATCCAAGTTATCTAGATTTTGCCATGTAGAAAATGTAAAGCAATTAAAAGACTAGGATTTGTGAAGACCTTGGAACATCATACAGCCTGTTGGTCCTTTCCTCACAACAGGCTCAATGACTTCAACATCATTCTAGGCACAGGTTGATTGGTCCTGAAGGCACCTCTAGAAAAGCGGAATGACCACCTTAGTTGATCTACTTCAGTTCCCACCTATCCCTTTTTGTTTAATGTTTAAGACAAGTCTGCTTTTGCAATTTTAGACCATTACATCTTCTTCTAGGCAAGATGAATAGGGAGAAAAAAATTGCTTCGTTCTTTGAAACAGCCTTTTATGTACACTATGTTTTTTGAGATATTCATGTATTTGAAGCCAGTTAGATTTTTATTGCTCTTATAAATAACCCCAAATCTATCAGTCTTTCCTTCTTTTCTAGACTTTGATTTCTATTGTAGCACAGCTCTGGACTTCCCTGTTTATTTGCATTTTTATTGGAAGTGCTGCCCAAAATTTGTCACTTTTCTGGTCTTGTCTTACTAACAAGGAAAATGGTCTTACCTCACTTGATTAAAGCAAAATGGCTATTTAATCTCTTTTTCAGAGTAAAAAACATTTAGTGCACAAGTGAAAGGGAAGGATTTAAGAATATATTCAGTGGAACATAACACTTCAATTAATTTGCTGTATTTACTCCCTTCCTAAGAATAAAACCTGATTAAATGTATCATGTTCCCCATTGTGCTAAGTAAGGCATTTGTCTCCAAGTATTAGTAAATTATGTAACTTATTTTGTTGTAAATTAGTTAGGAGAAAATAGAAATAACTTTTAATCCGAAAAACTCTAAACCATTTATCTTGTTTGGCATGTCAAAGCAAGTTGTAATTGTGACTGCTGTTCTCAGAAAAGGTTAACAGTGGACTAACATGATGAGAAAATTACATGCTGACTTCAAACAAGGCATATTGATGTATTTCCTCTGAAACACATAACAGCCTTTATAGCTCCCATATAAAATGCTATGGTGGAAATTTGAAACTTGCTGAAGTCTTGAATTTTTCTTTGTCATCTTGAACATTCTAGAAAATTACTAATGTGATTTGTTACTGTTGTGTATGAAGCACAAAGGAAAAATATGCTTTAGAAGAGAAAATATAACAGTTGCTTTCATGGAAGACCAACTGTTGTTGAATTTCCATACTTCCCTGATTTTTAAAAAAAGCAAGTTCCAAACAATATAGTGAATATCCAGAAATTAATATAGGTAAATGGCATTGTGACTTAGAAACTAATAATAAGGTGGCAAACTTCTTCAACTCTATCCAAAATAGAGGACCAGTAGGAACTTCTACAGGTAACATCAGGATTTCCATTTAATAGACTAAGTTCTCTGTAACAGAATTGCTTTGACTTCTCTCTGACATCTGTGGGAGTAGATAGCTATTCAGTTAAAAAAAAAAGGAAAAGACCAGATTAATCAAGATTCAGGCGCTGCTCAAGGTCTAAATCAATTCCTACTTAGTGAGATGACATATAAATAAAACCTATATGCGCATATAAAACTCCATTCTTTATGTAAATATAAAACCTGAAAAGTTTTTACTTATCAATACATAGTGCAGTAAACAGCATAAATTGATTAAATGATCTTTGAAGGAGATGATGGAGTTCTTATGTGACTTTATACATGTTCTTCCCACAACTAGCACTTTGTTTTAACTAGAGAATTAATGGAGTCTGAGGTGTATGATAGGTTCAGTCTCAGAGTAGGAGATCCCTTCTCTGGGGAGGATTTGTTTTAAGGGAATTGCTTCACAGGTCAGTTCTTCAGCATGGTCTCAAAAATAAAAAGGAGTAAGCCTGGGAAAGACAGTTGGCAAACTCCAGAAAATGTAGCCAGGGCTGAGGGACCACTTCAGATGGCTTTACTACTGAAAGAAAATGTGTTGTGGAGCTGCATCCTGCCATAAACAGCCCTCAGGAAGGAGGAAAGAGGCAACTGTTCTTTCTCAGAGAGTAAGTTCAAATTTTCTCAGAGAGTAGTGCAAATCTCAGGAAATTACAGCATATGGAAACACAGCCAGTAGTAATCACGTGTAGCTCAGGACCCATTTTGGGATTTGCAATGTTACGTTGTGTGCAGAAGTATAGATAGCTTTGAGAGTGTATGAAATCTCCAGCAAGTTCAGCTGAAAGACTTGGTCCAGCTAACGCTTCTTGGTTTAAATCAGGCAGAGAAGAGATGCAAGCATCAAACACTTGTGGCCCAGGAAAGTGCTCTGATTGTTCAGAAGTGACCCTCTCTTTGGTGATATTCTCTCCACACGAAAGTCTTCCTTTGCATCAGATTGAGAAGTTTTGTTCATTATAGAAAGAATTTCATATTTGATGGGTCAGCATTTTCTCTCTTAACATTATATTGAGCAGTTCCTAATCTTTAATGCTTGAATAGTCTTCCATTTCTCTAACTCTATTAACATCTTTATCTCCCAGCTCTGCAAGTCTGACATCTATTTGTGCCTGTTTGCTGCAGAGTAGCCCAAGTGAGTTATGGGGAATACTCCTAGGCCTAAAATTACTCGTGATTTATACTGCTTGTAGTGCTTGCAGTAAGGTGCATTAATCTAAACTTCATATGTGTGCATAATTTAGATGGGTAAATTTTTTTTGTTAAATATAAATGAAAGGTTGATAAAACCCTTAGAGGACTTAATTTTTGAATCTGTCTTCCTTTTATTCATTCAAGCATCATGCTCCCTTGCATGAAACAGCAGATGAAATAAAAAAAAACATGATGATCAGATGACAGAGAAATTAGGAAACACTATTTCATGTGAAACAATAGGAGCTGTCTGCATTTGGGTAATATAATAATAATAATAATATCTTGACAGGGTTTCTGCTCTGAAACTGCCTTTGGAATCTGTATAGGCCATTCTTAAAATCTCAGCAGTAATTTATTGCTATTTCAATTGTTTTACATATTGCCTATTTACTAGTCTTAAGAAATAAATGTATTAGAAGTGTAACATCAAGAAGGAAACAAAAAATATGAAAAAATATGAAGTAAAAAATGGAAATAATGAATAATAATTCCTATAATCTGAAGTTATATGTTTTTTTCTTTCACCTAGCAAGTGTTTTCTTCCAAGAAAATCCTCAGCTACTTTTCAGCCCCCTTGGAAGATCAGTGTGCTCCAGCTCTGGCATACATCCAGTAAGTGAGAGGTCTATGCATTTTTGAGTGACATATACTGGTGTTCATACAGCTTTATCTGGATTCACTGCTTCAAAAAGGTGCAGTCAAATATCTGTGTTTCATGTAAAATAATTTATAATTCCAGAAAGGTCTTATCAAGGTCAGAAGGTATTTCAGCCTTTGATTCAGATCTTTGATTAGGCTTTAGCTGTAAGATTAACAGATGCTTTAGAAGAACAGCATATGAAGGCCTCTACCATCAATATTTAGCAATAAGAAACTTTCTAATAATCAGAATAGCTTATCTAAAATCCTCAGTGCTTGTCTTATCATTAGAGGTATGAATTTTAACCCAAACATCAGTCCCTATTTTCTGAATGCAGCCTTCAGATTATGTCATCTTTTGTGTTACTTTCCTTTAAAATGGCATGAGGATGGAACTACATAGGTCAAAAGGTCCACAAAAGAAACTTATAGAGTTTTATTAGCAAATTATACACTTGGCATGGAAATTGGTATGAGTTAGTTCCTAGTATTATAAGGAGTAGGGTGAAAGGGAAGAGAGGGAAAATTAGAGAGAGACTGAAACAGAAAGAAAAGAAAAAAGAAAGGAAGATCACCAGTCCTGGCTCCAGTGTTGATCCAGCTGATGGGATGTTCAAGGTCCTGGCAGCACCACCTGTACTTGGTAAGGGTACCCTTTTTATAGATAATATTTTTCTACCCGGTAGATAAATTTCTCACTTTCTGTGGAAATTATTTATCATGTGGAGTTTGTTTTTCAGACCTTTCTGGAAATAGGTCAGAGGGCTTTAGGGGTCCTTGGTGATCTTGATCCTTCCCTACTGGGTCAGCCTTTGGTTAACAGTCTCTGCTGGTTTCTTGATCTCATTCCTGCATTCAACATGCTGCACTATGTTGTGTTTATCTCAAAGAACCAGAAAAAAGGGATGTTTGTCCCACAGAAATGGTGCCTTATCTCCTTATGGCCCCCTTCTCCAGCCATATCCTGTTCTTTCTCACAGACTATTACCAACAATCCTTGGTCGTCTCCACAGCTTTCCAGCTACCACTGTTTGAGACAAACATGTTAGCCCCCTTATCTTCTAGGCTTCCACAAGGCTGAATAAGCAGGCACCTAGAGCAGATCACTCAAGCTGTTTGCTGGGCTGCTTTTGTTTTCCGATGTTTTTGTGCTGGCAACAGGGCAGGTGCTCACAGTCTGATATTTGTAATCTGTGGGTTATCAGAGCCTTGCCTCAGCCCTCAGTCAGCAGCTGTGTGTGATGCTGTTAACTGCTGCCACTGGCTGATAGTTTTAAGTAATTAGCTCGTCCATGCATTTGAGCCAGGCATCTGTTTGAGAACCTTGTTGAACCACGACCTGAGTTGACTTGCTCTTTGAAGATAGGATACTTCTATAAACCAGTACTTCCTCAATATTAATAGTCTATCTGCAAATGATTGAGATATAAATATTACTCCCCCAGTGGAGGAGATGGAGGAAACTTCCTTTGCTTTTACCACTAGCCCCTGGACAATATTTAAATCACAATGAGCTGAAACAGGAGTAGCTTTTCTCACAGCTCCTTTCTTACTCATTCTTCTCTCTCATATCTGCAGCCAGCACAGAAACCTTGAGGAGAAATAGGAGAAGAGAATGTTTAATACCCAGTCTTCTAAAAATGACGAACAAAAAGAGTTACATGGTCCCTGGTGAGATCATCAACAGGTGTCTGACAGAACATCTCAGGATCAAATTAAACTGTATGACTTTAATTGTTCTCTCAGGATGGACTTTATGACTCTGCCACAAAAAATTAGCACATGGATATTCAGCTTTTATAAAGAAAGAATACATTTTTCTTTCTTTGAAATGCATTCATTATGAAACTGCTTCTAAAAATGCTTCTAATGATCCCCTTAAAAATTGCTTTCGGCTTTTGCCTTCTGTGATATTGGAAATTGAAAGTATTTTCCTTAAGTGCTCTTGTTTTCTAAATTTTGGAATATAGCTTGAGATTACATCTGGGTTTTGATTTTTTTTTGCAAACTTTTTTTTAAACTGAGCAGAACTGCTGTTCATTGAAATAGAACTTATTATCATGTCAGTGCTTCTGCAAATCTGTAAGTCCCTATTATTATGGGAAATTGCCATAAGGAGACTGAAGGTATTCAGTACAGACTTCTGGAGATTATATGTTTGCAAAATGAATCTAGTACTATCTATGCACTTTGTATGAAATATGTGACGGTGTCTCTCATAAACAGAGCTAATCTTACTAGTTCATGAGGTCCAATTAATATACCTTATTTATCCAGGTCTGCATCACTAGTTTCATATTATTGTACAATATCAATGTGTGAGCATATCTGGGCTTGTGTGTTTTTGTGATTCTGCTTTTATTAACTGAAACTGTATGAAATAAACCCTTAAGAAGAAGGGTAAGGAATCTGGTTCAGAATTTGCTAGCTTTTATTAGACACAAGATGAATCATAAATTTTCTGTTCTCTAGTCAGAGGAGTATAATTTTAGGCTTAAGTTTCTAGTGCAAATGTGTAATATTAGTTTTTCTTCAGTAATGTTCTTTTTAAAGCAGTTCTTTTGATGATGATCTCAGTGTTTAGTTCTTTAAGTCAGAAGTGTATTTCTATGTGTGGTGTGTGCAAAGGGACAATGAGATGGAAGGCAGGCCTGTGAAAATGGGAAACACACCTGCTCAGGATACTTGAGACTATTCTTGCAGCATGTTACCTCCTGCTTTTAATCCATCTTCAATGAAAGTAAACACTGCAAATGAAAAGAAAAAAAAAAGGGGGAGGGGGCTAAGTAGATTCAAAGTATCAATTGATGAGGTCTCCAGCCTCTCAAAGTCAGTTCTGTGAGTTTAGATTCTCTGAAGAACAGACTTTCCAAAGTTTTTCTGGAAGGTAATTTATGTAAAATCAATTTAATGAATATTTTTAAAGACAATCTCTCTCTACTTATGCCCTTCCATGATACACAGACTCTGTCTCCAATGCTTTTTTCTTGTATTTTTTCCAGAACTGTTAGTATTACTAAAAATTTGTTTTTCTATTAAGAATTTGTCTGATATGCTGCAGGAGTCTTTGATATCTATGTATAATTATCCTTCAATAAAAACCATAATTGAATATATATTAGGAGTCCCCATTCTTCTCGTTTTCCTTGCTTTTGTACTGAACAGTAATTTTAACAATGAATATATACACCCTCAAGTTTCTTCAGCATTATGTGGAAGCTATGTGACTGCGGGGGAGTAATTTTAATCCTATGAGTTCTTATAATTTTTTTTCTGAAGGCAATGATGGCTGGGTGTAAACTGTGGAACAAGGATGCCTCAGGAGTATTTCCCCTCTTCTTGATCTGCACAAATTGCTCGTTTGTATTTGGACTAGCTTTTTTCTTCTCTGTTTCACTTCTCTTCCTTGATAAGGTTTAATTTCCTCAGGAAGCAAATGATTTATTTTTGCATAAAAATAATCCAAATTGTGCTGTAGCTAAGCTGAGAATTCAGAACCAAGTGTGGAGATTACCAGGCTACCAGTTCAATATTTTAATGGTTAAATGTAGACATAATCTTCCAGGATAGTGAAGATCTTAAGCTTGCAATACCAAAAGAATGAATAAACCAGAACCGAGATAGATTCTATATTTTATTGTTCAAAAGTCTGATAGATTCAAGTAGAAAAAGACAATAAATCCTACAAAATCTGCCCTCTTCTTTAATTCTCTTTTTTCTTCCCTGTACCCTTAAGTCTGGTTGGGAGTTACAGTTGTATTGTATTCTTAGATACAATTTCAGGTTGTTTGCATCAGCTGTGTTAAGGTTGTCACAGCAACCCAAGGCAAGAATTGACTTGCTTTTGCAGATTCTAGTTTCTAACCAGGAGTTACTGCCAATAAGGAGAGGCTAAATTTTGTGGAACTTTATACAAGCCACATGCTTGTTAATTCGTCCTGTTATTGACCTTCCCACTTTAAGTGCTCCAAATCAGCAATTTCACTGTAGCTAATGTAACGGCTTACTCAGTTGGCTGCAAATAATATTTACTCAGCTGGGTGAAATGCACAGCTCAAAGACCAAATTAGTTTGTGAAATGTTATCCAAAGATACTTTCCTGTTCCCTAGACGTTTGATACAGAAGCAGAGACTAATGAGTCCCAAAGGCCCAAATCCCAGTCTCTTATTCTTCTCTCCTAGCTCAATTAATGACTTTTTCTTTCAGTTTATTTTTAGGGCCTGTTAAATTCAGAAATATGCATGTTTATTCAAATTCCATGCAGACCAGAAGAATAAATATGTAATATAGCTCTATTTCTTTTTCAATAAAATAAAACAACCAAAAATCATTTATATTTTAGTTTTTCATTCAGCAATCACAGAGTAAAAATGTTGGGCTTTGTTTTCCTGCTTTTTCTTAGTTAACTTTCCTTTAATCTACATGTCTGGGTTTCCCTTATATATCTCTGTTCTCCATGTGTGCAAGAACCTGATACTGATCTAGTTTCAGCTAAATTTGTTTATTCTTCTAAGGCAGCAATAGATAGATCTTAGAGTAAATGGGAAAGGTTCTTTTAGCAGTGTGAAGATGGTTAGTTGTAAATGAGAACCTTATCCTCTGTTATGGACTTTATCTCACAAGGATAATCCATATAAAGGAATTCAAAATGGTAGAGCTGGCAAGTTCTTCAAATGAAATCTAATTTTCTCACAGAAAGAGGTCATGGTCCTTGTAGCCCTCATAGCTTAAAAGCAGAGGCTAACTTCACCACATTTCTTTCCTTAAAAAACCCCACTTGAATTACTTTTTTAACTCGCTTTGCTTTTTGGTGGTGGTTTGATTGATTATGGGGGGTTTTTTGAGGGGTTGTACACTGGAAGTGATTGAGTCACTAACACATATGCAAGAGGAAAATGTTATATCTATACTTATGCATATACATGTACACTTGGTTTCCCTTAAAGATGGCACATTGACATTTATTTTCATTTTAGGTTGGCTTATTGCCTGTATTCATCTCTTCCATCTGTGATATGATCCAAAGATTGCAGTGTGTCCTGCACCATTCCACTCTCCAGAGCAAGTCATGTGCTGATCTGAAAGATTTTAAAGCCCTTCATCTTGTAGATACTGTAGCAGAAAAGAGCTATTAGATGGTGAATTTTTACTTAAAAAACATATTTTTAAAATAGTTTTTATAGTATTTCTCTCTGCAGTTTAATTGTACAGAACAAGAAATTTGTTTTTCCTCCAGAAGTAATATTATTTTATATGTAAAAAAAGACTCATAAGATCTGTTTTCTGTACAAATGTGTTCTGCAGCTGTTTTCCCACATTAAGAGATTTGACAGTTTTCTGTCTCTTGATCAATGATACTCACACTACAATAAGGTCACAATTGTATCTGGATCTGTATCTGTACTGAGCAGGGATCCTAATGAGATATCAGAATCTGCAGGAAATAAGAAAGAAGGAATTATTCTGTTTTCTTTGCTTTAGGACAACAGAATATTTTTAAAATAAAATGTTTATGCACAGACTGGATGGGAATGAGTACAGATTTGCAGTCTTTAGTCTTCTGAATTTAAATGAACAATGAAGTTATAAGTGTTGGATATTTTCATTTATACCATGTAATTCACACCTTTTTAAAGAGAAAATGGATTATTGTACAGGCACACGAAATCTTAATCATCACAAAATTCATCAGTTGGAGGTAAAGAAAGGCACACATTAGCAATGAGGCATTGGGTTCATACTACCCTCGATGTAAAGGTGAGAGAAAAATAAAGTAAGTACTATGTACTAATACAAACTCTGTGTGTTTCAGTCATAATAGTATATGAAACTTTCTTGACAGTAATTTAACCCAAGTTGAACTATTTATTTTTGCTATTGGACTGTTGACAGTGCCCAAGCTTGCTAGCTTAAAGCTGGTGTTACCACACAGTACTCTGACAGCATCATATTCTCTGACTGAGGTGTAGAGGTAACTCTGGCCTCCTCTCTTAAAACCAGTTATGTTTCTTTGAGTACCTTAATAGCCCATTCCTTGAAACCAGTCCAGTCTGCATGACGGTTTCTTGAACATAAGTGTGTGGAATGTCAAAAATCATTCCCAAGAAGTACAGCTATGATGATATTAATATGTTCCTACTTCCACTGAAGATGTTTCTACTCTAATAACGTCTGCATTTCCATGGCTGCATCCTTTTGAGATTTTATATTACTTTGCTCTTTCCTGATATTAACATATTGTTTAAAGAAAAATATCCTATCAAAATAATAATGAGTTTTCATCCTTTCCTTGTGTTAATAAGTTTGATAATTCTTCTTGTGTTGCTATTCTTGAGGTCATTCAGATCTTTCTTATTTGTTAGTCAATTCTTATTCTGCATTAGCATACACCTGTGTTTTACTGGCAGATTTCATTAGCACTTTTCCAAACTTCGTGTTGCAGTCAGCAATGAAAGATTAAGCAGTTTTAAGAACAAAAGAAATACTTAGTAAACCAGACTAGACATCTAGCCCAGTGTTATGCCTTGGGCAGTGGCAGTAGGAGATATCATTTAGGGAGTGCCTGTGCACTTTAACACTACCTGTGGTCCATGACAGGACTAAAATAAATTATTTAAGGTCATCTCCCTGTTCTTGTCTAATAAAACAGGTATCTTTCAACTTCCATGTTAACTCTGTCCCATCTGAAAGTAGAACAGTATTGACCCCTGTTGCGGTGCATTTATTCCAGACACCACCACAGACCCCCTTTTCCATATAATTTATGTCATGTCCTTCTTTCCTTCATATACCTTCACCTCTTTTGTCTTTTGATATGTACACACAGATATCATTCCTCTAGTCTACGGGTCATTCCTACAAAGCCCATGGAATTCCTTTAGTTGATAACTTTGCATCCCTATGTAATTCCAGTCTTTCAGGTCAGGAAAGATGGAATGGGGAGTTGGATTGTGGCATAGTGTAGGCAGTTCTGATTCCATCAGAATGGAATCTGATGTGGTTATGTGTTTTAATCAAGGTTTCAGTAGGTTTTTTTTTATTAAATACACCTTGTGAGTTTACACCCAGATTTTTGGGTGCTTAAGATAGAAATGAAGCTTGCTTTATTTTATCTCTCTTTCTTCTGAGTATTCTCTCCTGTTGTGGGATCTTTTAATCAATTTCAATTTATAGAAAATTTACTGGGGATCTGATGGATTTTTAAAAATCACAGCTAGGCCTTAGAGAGATGACAAAACAATCTATCCCCTCTGGAGAAAACATCCCCATATATATTAGTCAGTGGGGAAATCTGTGATTATTTAAGGGTCAGAGTAGTCACTAAAATTAAAGAAGTTTAACTCTGTTTGCTTTGTGTTCTGCTCTAATTTACTTCTCTTTAATCCAAAACGCCTTAGAAAATTGTAGGACACCATCACAGGTAATAAAAATTGTTTTCTACATTATCCACAATATTTTGTGATAAAAATGAAATAGAAATTTTACATAGACTTGCATTCCTTAACTTCTGCAAGACCAGGCCAAATGCCCATTTGTCATGAACGGGGCTGATCAGCAGACAGAGCAGTAGAAGGCCTTCCTGCTTATATAGCCAGACTTCAGTAATTTACTGTAATTTACTATCCTCTTTTTCTTTTTCTTTTTTTTTTTTTTCCAGCAACTTCACTATTGTGCACAATCCTCCTACTCTAAAATATATTAAAAAATCAGCAAACTCCATCCATTTATGGTACATTTCATCCAGACTGTTAAACAAATTTTTTAGTTCCAAAAGACTTTTTATTTACCAAGGATTGCTTTTCTAACTTCTATCAAATGCTTTGGCTTTCTCAGTTTGACTGCAATTCAAACTGGACAAGTGGACTCAATTCGAACTGGTTTTTAGCAAGCAGTTGTCTAATTCCCCCAGTTAAGTGCCATTATGCAGCAGAAAACAATTTTTTTTTAATTTTTAAAATTGTAAAGTTTGTTGAAATTGGTTGCAAATATTCAATTTTCATCTGCCTCCAACACATGATCAGCAAGTGTCTTCACATAGCCCTGAAAAAAACAAGAGAGATGTTAATTCTCCCATGCTGTGGGCATGACTGTCACTGGATTTGAAACCACCTGTGGAGCTTCAACATATACAAGTCAATGGGACCCAAACAGATGCATCTTAGGGGCCTGAGGGAATTGGCTGATGTAGTTACCGAGCCATTCTCCATCATGTTTGAAAAGCTGTGATTCTCAAGCAAATTCTCCAGTGACTAGGAGTAAGGGAAACAGCACAGCTATTTTTAAAAAGGGCAAAGATGGCAGGAGTGGAATTTTTCACAAGGGTGTGGAGTGACAGAACAAGGGGAAATGGCCTTAATCATAGAATCGTAGCATGGTTTGGGTGGGAAGGGAGCTAAAAGATCCTCTACTTCCAATTCCACTTCCTTGGACAGGGACACCCCCCTAGACCAGGCTGCTCAAGGCCTTATCCCACCTGGGTTTGAACGGTCCCAGGGATGGGGCACCTACAACCTCCCTGATCAACCTGTTCCTGTGCCTCCTGACCCTCACAGTAAAAAATTTCTTCTGTAAATCTAACCTAAATTTCCTTTCTTTCAATTTGTACCCATTACTCCTTGTCCTATCACTAGAGTTCCTGAAGTAGGAGCTGTAGCTCTCCTTCAGATACTGGGAAGTCTCCATACAACCTCCTCTCCAGCCTGAGCAGCCCCAACTTTCTCAGCCTTTCTTAATAGGAGAGGTGCTCCATTTTCATATTATCTATATATATGTTAATATATTGGTATTTGTCTGACAATTATATATATATATATACACACACATATATATAAATGGATATTGCTATAAATTCATATATATTAAGATGCAGTCTACTGGCTCAGTGTTCCTGAAGAGAAACTACTTATTATTTGACACATTTCTTTGTAGGGGCAAGTTCTAGCTGCTGGATGAATATTTCTGAGGTTTGGTTTATACCATAGCTGGTATTTTTCAGAAAACAACTTCTTCAATATACCCACAGGAAAAAAAAAATATTGTCTCGCTTTTTGTAATTCCTCTCTATTCATTCCAAATTTCAGAATTTGAACCTTATAATACCCAGATATAGCATAGTCAGATAAACTGATCTGTAATGGTTTCTTTAAATCTTTATTAATAATTTTTTCTACCCCTGAATGATGTAATTTCACTTAGCTCAGATTGTCCAGAAGTTTCATATCATTTTTATTAATAATAACCTTATGGAAAATAAACATTAAAAGTAACATTTGATTCACTTATCTGATCTGCTTAGAAAGAGACAACATTTATCAGTTCATATTACAGTTAGTTATTGGCTTTCTACAGTGGAGTGGCATTTGGTGATAGTTACTAGAGATGTCTTTACAAAAGAAACTTCTTTCTTTTTTTCTTGTGGAGGCTTATTTTCCTTTAATTATTCTTCATTAATTTTAAAAAGGAGCTTAATGCAGTGTCTGTGAGGCCTCAGCTGTGGTTATAGGAGACAGTTAGAAAAGAATTGGTAATTGCCTGCTTTTTTTTTCCACTGCTGCTGAATGTGAAAAGATATAAAGCTATAACTTCTAATATCTGATCATAGGAAATTCTTGATGCATACCTTTCATTTTGCTGCATGAATCTTCATTAACCTAGTATCTGTTGACATACTGTGAGTCTGGCACAGAAAAATTTGAATATGCTTCTTTATCAGGCATCTTCAGCAGTGCTCAGAATCCTTCCTGGGAGAGACTGTATCTTTCCTACCTTTGTTAGCTTCCATTTGTATTCAGATTTCTAGAGGAAACTACTCAGACAAGGCATTTGAAAGACATGATGTGTGGGCTAGGGGTACATATGTGTAGATTTAGGGCGAATTGAAATAGGCTGTAAGAAGTTAACTCATGAACTAACAAGGTTAGAATGAATGCTGTGGTTCTGGTTGGAGCACTCAGTGTTCATCATCTCGATTACGGCTGTGTAAGGTTTGCCTTACACAGAGATCTTCATCACTATGTGGTTTCTTCTTATGTCATGGTAGGTTTTCTATCTCCATTGCACCTCAGGGAATGGATAACAGGAACACCCAATACCACTTCATAAATGAATTAACTGTCAGCTGTAATGTGAAATTGTGCAATAAAAATGATTGAATTGCAAATTTCGGTACATTCTCTCTCTTCTTTCCACACCAGAATCTTTGTTAGGGACTTTTAATTCTCTTTAATTTTCCTCTGGAAGGGGGAGGGAAGTGGGAGGTTGCACTTCAGCTTCTGTTTTGCCATGGGGCTCATCATACTAGAATCAAGTGGGTGATTTCAGTAGAAAGCTCTTTGATTATGCAACATGAAATAATGTAACAGTACAATTGCTTCAAATTCATGGCATTATTTTAATTAAACCACGGTAATACTAGCCTTTAATGTGTCCAAAAAACAGCAATTATTTTATGCAAATTAGGAAAATGAAATCAAAAATGTTCTTATATATAATCAGATTTTTCTCCCTAGGTATTCTGGAGTCCATTGTTGCCTGAAATGGCTGTGACTACAAGACTAGCAGAATGAAGTTCAGGTTATTCATAAGGATCAGCCAAAGGGTACAAAAGAGATGGTATTGTGATTAAACTAAGAACAAGTCAAAAACTGTGAAAAAGGTTATATGGAAACCAGTAGCAAATTTTAGAGGTTTACAGACAATTTCTCTGATACTTGCTAACTATAGTGAGGTTGGAGATATAGCCACTCTATGTAAAACTGAAATTTCAAGATGAAACAATGAGATCCAAATTTTTTTTGGAAAATGATAAAAAAGACAAGGACATCCCAGAAGATTAAATAAACCAGCTGTGATACACATCCTGTGGCAAGAGAGAGCCAATTCAGCATGAAGACAGTTGTATTTCTTACATTTCTCTCAAGGAGATTTATTCTTTTCTGGACAGGGTGTGGTGCTATTGCTGGAGCTTGCAATGCCATGGACATTGGGGTTTTTTAGAGATCCTTGGAGTAGCTGCATAAAAATTATGTATATAGGTAATGTTACTTCTCTGTCAGTAGTGCTATATTATACAGCTAAACATCCTGACATTAATACAAGAGAGCACAGAAAGGTACAAAGTGAAAGTACCAGCCATTTCTAATTTGTGTTAATATCATAAAGACAGAATATTTGACAGAAAAGAAGCCGACTGAAACTACTCGGTACCCATGAGCATCACTTAAGCTAACACTTTTCTCATTCACTGCCATGTGTAAAAAAAATTGCATATATTAATGTCAAAAAAACATTCCATCTGTTATCAGGGATTTTTTTTCCAAGTATTTGAATGCCTGTGACATTGCAAAAATGTATTATGTTTTATAAATCCTGTTACTGTTTCATGCAGAGGACTGTGGAAAAGCTGCTGTTTTGCTAGAGGCTACCAAATATTGCTTTCTGTGTTATAATTCACAGTAATTTGAAGTAATGATGACATTTAGCTTTGGAATATACTTTTCTTTAGGTGGCCAGAATTTTTATGGTGCACTTTATAGATGCTAGTATAAGACAAGAAAATGCAATGATCACCATATGATTTATTTTTGCTATAGGTGAACCCTGCAATTTACTCTTGTCAGCATGCAAATTGAAGTTGTCTTATGCTATTTAGCTCAGTTAGATAGCACTAATGTGATTGCTTATGCACCTTCTGTTTCATGGACTTGAAGTGCTCATTTGAGGCTCATCAGCAATAAGCTATCTTTGGTGACAGCTACTGTAAATGTACTCTGGGGAAACTGATTTGAGAAACTAGAGCTTTTCAAGGTAAATGTTTTGTGGTGTTTCATTCCAATCCTCTGTGAATTCATCAGAATCCTATTTAAAGATCACTCCGTGCAAAGTTTGTGGGCTGCTACCTCTCAAGTTAATTCTCATCTTGTTGCAAACAAATACGGCCTTGGGAAGAGTGAAACAAAACATTTGCCAGAGATTCAATCTCTAGTGAAAAAAACCCCAAGCCTGTGTTAGGGAAGTTCATTTAGAGAGCAACAGAAAGATCCATCACTTTGCATTATGAAATCCATTACATTTAAAATTGTGTTTAAAAATTCATTTTTGGACACTGTTAGGGTTTTCTTACTGAAAGGTTCTCTCAAGCTTCAGACACTCATTCTTCTCAATCAAATTATTTTTTTCTTTTACCCATGAAGATAGTTCTCTCTCTCTTTGTCCCTTTTCTTTTATTGTAATTTTAGGTCCAAAGCTATGGATGGCCAGGATATCTGTTGCCTTAGCCCTGGTCTCTGGGAGGGATGATGTTCCCCTTCCTCCTCTACATGTTGCTGATGGAATGAATGGGCTGAACAGTTTTTTATTTGATCCAATGTTAGTCAGTATTCAGAAGACTGGTTCATCATAAAATTCTAAAATTCTGAATAGTTCCTAACTCTTCAGGAAAAATAAAGCGTATCTTGGAATTTTGGATTTTGTTGTTGTTGTTTTGGTTTTTTAAAATTAATTTAATATTTAAATCAAATGTTTAAGAAGTAAAATCAAAATTTTGAGCTTGCTGTGTGAAATTCCAAGGCCAGGTAGGGAAGTCTACTGGTGCTGTCAGGAGCTGGGAGTCCCAATGCCAAGAGGAACAGCAAATGAGTGAGGGATCTTGAACCCCAGTTTAACCCCAAAGGTATTCACCTTTCTAGTGCTTCCTCCACATGGGAGGAGAAGCCAGCTTCATCTGGGTTTTTGTGAGTCTCCCAGACACCTTGCTACACTTCTAATATCAGGCTTCCAAACGCTGTTGCAGTTGGGGTTTTGGCAAACCCAGCAGAAATTTGATTTCCCACAGGAGGACGTGGCACGTTGTGGGAGTGCTCTGGAAGCAGGGAAAGCCATGCCAGCCAGCAGCTGTGAGGCAATGCACTGGAAGAAGCTGCAACAGATTTCCAGCCAAACTTTGCATATAGTTCAGTGAGAGCTTTTGGGAATCATTGTTTTGAACAAACTAG
This sequence comes from Sinosuthora webbiana, assembly GCA_013397395.1. Taxonomy (NCBI): domain Eukaryota; kingdom Metazoa; phylum Chordata; class Aves; order Passeriformes; family Sylviidae; genus Sinosuthora; species Sinosuthora webbiana. Next base: position 298,709 of record VXBN01014625.1, on the reverse strand, counting down.
CGTCTTCCACACATCACAGAAGCAGTGAGGAAATTCTCCACCAGCTGTTGTACATCAGAGACCTCTCTGGGGTCCCACAGGTTTGGACTTGTCACTTTTTCTTGAGGTTCTCCCAGGCTACATGGCTGTGGGAAAAACATTCAGTAGTGCAATATCATCAGTCAGTGGCGGAAAATAAGTGTTTTTGCAGGAAAAAAAATCAACTTCACCGAAGTGAGACTGGAGAAGATACAAGTGACTGAGCACTTGGAAGGATGGGACTCTGGCATTTTGAAAATTCTGCTTTCTGTCTTGTTTGTATTGGACCCAGATGGTGTGGCTGATGTTTTCCAGTCTCTAGCCAATTCAGGGACTTAGTAGAAATCTACCAGTTGTTTAAACTGTAAGGAGAGCAAATGATAAATCGTGTGGAGGGAGCAGCACACTGAACACTTGGCAGGTATTCCTCTGTCTCTTTTATTCTGGAATTTACCCACATTGTTTTCCAAGAAAATCGTAGCTTGAGGTGAAGTCAGTTCCTGTTCCTGGAGCTGCAGAAGCTCAAGAATCAAGAATGCTGCTTAGCTGAGGCACATAGCCAAGTACATGCTTGACCTCCCCTCTGGGTGCACCCAAAACCAGAATGATACTTATTTTGGATGTTTCACTGTGTTATGGCAGGAGACAAGCATGTTTGCAAAATATCTGGAAGCTGTGGCTATTTAATTTATCTACATTTTCTTAAAGGAGCATATGTCATATGTATTTCCTCCCTCACATATATAAAAATTCATATGATAACATCTTTCATATCATAGTTTTTCATGATGGCAGAGTCTAACTCACTCCCTATTCATCACAAGGTCAAAGGCAGTGCATAAGATAGGTCTCATCAACAAATTAATAAATCACTAGATTTGGGACACATCCACAGATACTTCTAAACCACAGTGATAGGATGAAATTTATGGTGTCAAATGACCAAAATTGTCTTTTCTGTATGGCTGGGAACATTTTTCACAAACTGTAGACCTTGTTAGCTTGGCTCCAACAGTCAGTGACAGCTTTACACCTTTGTGGAAGCTATGGGACAGAAGGCAATATTTGGCCTGAAATAATTTGTAAATAGGTTATAATTAAGAAAAGTGTGTTTCTTAGACTCTGTCTAGTCCAATCCAAGTTTATCTTTCTAAATGTGTTTGTAGCAGACAAAACATATAAAAGATTATGGGATATTGGCTTCAGTTTAGGTAGTAAGGAAACCTGATTGCTTTAATTTAGCCAGTCGAGTAATGTTTCAGAATGTTTCAGACATTTCATATTTTGCAGTGAGCAATCCTAATCAAAATCTTGCAGCTTTTCTACGTGGCTGACTTCAGATTAGCTGCTTTGATACAACTGAAAAAAAGGTTTCCAAATAAACCACGATTGTTCCAACTGCGAATGCAGTAAAATTTTATATAAATGGTAATCAGAGTAATTTAGTATGTTTTCTTTTTTTTTATTAGGAGGCTGTGAAGATCATACTGCCACAAAATTAATAAATTAATTTCTTAAATGTTAGCACTAAAACATAGAAAATATTCATGGAGCAGTTTAAAGCCAAAAATACAGGCAATGTGAAGTGACGCTTTCTACAAGTGTTCAAGACTCTTTAATAGCACTTCAGATTTAATTTACTTTCAGTATTAAATTTTGAATTAAAGTTTATTAAAACCTCAAAAAATAATATTAAACAAAGTACTTTTACATGTTTCTTTCCTATAGCTGTATAAATTTAAAGCATCAGTGAAAAATTTAGAAATAAATTTTTTAAAAAAATCAGGTCTACTTATGTTCAAGGACCCAAACTGTTGCAGTTCGTGGCCCTCTTCCTGAGCCCAGCTGCCTCAGCTGGGCTCCTTGGCTCACTGCACGTCTCAACAGAACCAATTTGTGGGTTCTTGGCTCAGCTGCACCTCCTTCTTCATTGGCCTGATTGTGGTGTTTCAAGAAAAGTGGACTCTCCGAAGTTGGGAGGGAAACAAAGGTTTATTTGGGGGACATGGGGAGATTTCTTCTTCAGACCATGCCCCAGGAGAGACAACCCCCCTGGGCTATCGTGGGGTTTTTTATATTTTTTAAACAAAGAAAGGCGGGAATAAAACTAAAAACCAATGAAATAATTAATACAATAAATGCTTACCACATTACATAGTTAGTAGCAAATCACAGGTACACAGGGGAGTGGACCCAAGGCTTCTGCCAATCCAGGACAGAGGCCTTGGAGGTTTCTGGACTATATCAAATTCAGTGATGGACAGAGGAAGGAAAAAGGGAGGGGGGCATCTTCAGAAGGATGGGTATACCTCGTCCCAAAAAGGGGCCAATCAGAGTCTGTCTCTAGGCAAAGCCTAGAAATGACACTGAGACTGTTATCTACTTAAGATAAGAAAGCATTCCAATACCAAGGGGCCCATCTGGGGGAAAACTAAAACTCACACTCTTGGGGAAAACTAAAAATCACACTATTCTAATAATTTGTTCTAAACTAAAATTTGCAACCCCACACTAAACCTAGAAGATTTCCCTTTGGGGTGTGCTTTTTGGTTTGGGGTTTTTTTTAGGAGGAGCTGTACTTGAAGAGGCTTAAAATAAAGTCCTTAAGGTTGCTCTGAGTGTCTGTGAGTGTTAAAATACTGACCTATATTGGCAACGACAGTTGCCCTCTAATCAAGTTGAGGACTTTGATGTTAATTCACTCCCTGAAGTCTTGCACTCTGCTGAGGGCTCAGCAGACATGACTTAGGGGGGGAAGACCCTTCTTTCTAGCCACAGAAGGTGTGCAGGGAGGTTACAACACATCTCATATGCCCTTCTTGTTCGTGTCAGCCTAGTGGGAAAACAGATGATAACCATCAAGATGTATGGATTTTAAAATGTATTTCAAACAAATTCAGGCAGACAATAAGCAGCAACCCTGCCTAAGATTTGTGGAGTCTGAAGTCCATGTGATTCTGAAGCAAAGGCTCACCCTGTAACAGCTGTAACTCCTCAATAATATAAAAGTAAACTGGCTTGTGAGGAGTAGTCAACAGAAACTGAAAAGACATGAAGCCTCAATGGGCAGAATCTTTTATCCTTTCTGTTATAAACATCTGATTATGGCCCTACAACTTTGAGAACTCAAATTTGGGGTCTTGTTAGTATATAGAAGGCTGTGAGAAAGTGAACCTGAATGGGTAAAATTAACCTGCCTAAAAATTCCAGAAAATATCACCCGTCACTTCCCTGATCTTGTCCATGAGTTTTGTTACATTAATTTCTTCCAGACTAGTTTTGCAGCTAAGCTGTATGATGTTAATAAAGAATGAAGCCAGTATAGGTGAGAGAGAGCACTGAGTGCTCCTACTCGCTCAGCAGCAGCTTCTCTGCTCTGAGGTGACAGATGAGGATGCCCTTCAAAAGCAGGCTCTGAAACTCTCTTTGGTTGCACAGTGGGCTGTGGAGTAGAGGTTAGTGCAGTCAGAAAGATTGATGGCTTTCATTGAATAGACTCTTTAAAGTACCTTCCCACACACATTCCTGGTTATATCACAGTGAATTTAACTTGTGACTCTATATACGTAACTAAGAATAATAGAGTCTGATTTACTGCTGTTTCACTCTAGCTCTGGACTCAATTGAGTTACACAGGCATAAAATTCAATAGTGAAGAAATCCATAATATGTGCCTACCCATATAAGTCATTTTCCAAGAAAACAAAAGCATCCTCAATATAATCTTTTCCATAAACAAAGCAAACAAACAAACCAAACGAACCAAAACCAAAAAACCCACCAAAACAAACAGAAAAAAGAGTTTTCCTTATGACAGTTGTTATACATGCAGAGATACATTTTAAACTTTTTCTCTCCTGCTGCATAGATCCACTGTACACAAGCCATGAAGTAACTCCTGTACATGGATAATGTTTCAAAAAGAGGGATTGCAGACCTATTTCCAATACTTATTTGTTTAAAGATTTCCACCCAGGATAAAGCAAACATAACCTAGCTCCTTCTCCTGGCAGTACCCATCATACTGACTTTAAGCAGATTATGGTAATTAAGATAGAAACTTGCAGGAACTTGCCTTCTAATTAAAATGGAAATGGAATTTGCAAAACAAATATCTAACAAACTGCTTTCTCCTGTACTAAAAAAAATCCAACCCAATAAAATCTGCACATTATTGCCAGATGCTATTTTGTGCTGACATCACGAGCAGGGAGGGTGAGCCCCTTCATGCTTTTTATCAGTAATGGACAGGCTGAAGAGCAACAAGCAGCTCTCCACCTGGACGAGAGCTTATCCAGGGACTAATGGCTTCTGCCTTTCTTTGAAACTGCAGGATTTTTACTGGAAAGGTATTAAATGCTGCCTCATTTATAGGAACTGAAAGGAGAGAAAGCAACTGGCATTAATCTGAAAGGGTATTTTAAGCAACTGCACCAGTATGGAAGGAATCAAGAAGACTAGAAAAAAGGGACACTGGAACAGGGGGAAATGCACAGAGAAGAAATCCGGGAATGAGCTGAAGCAAAGCTTTGAGCTAGGAGGGATACTGTGTGTCCTGATAAAATATGTGTGACACTGCAGATGCCGTACTTTGTCCTCAGATGCTTGAAGACGCCAATATTATGGGGATGTGAACAAACTGCAACTTTGCTTTGTGTTTCCTGCTACAAGAGGAGCAGAAATCTGTCTCTGACCCATCCTGGTGATGATCACTGCTGTTTGCCAAATGTAGAGGAGACATAGGGTTATGTCTTTGCGGATGCAGGAAGAGCAGAGAAAATTTAAAAGCAAGGCCTGCACATGCTAACAGCTGAGCACTCCCCTGCCTCCGGGTGTGTTATCAGGCATTATACTGATTTGAACTGCCACCTATCAGGCAACCTAAGCCATGACACCAAAATTTTATTTCTATTTGGAATTAAATTGTGGAGTCCATACCTTGGATTCAGAGACTGGGTGACACCGTGAAAGCCTGGTTCATCTTTTCATTTACCAGCCTTTGTCTCAGCAAACCTTCTGTACCACTGTGAACTCCCTCCTAAAGTATTACACAAAATAGGCAAAAGCAGTGTTGATTTTGTTTGAACTACCTAAAATGTGAACTTATTGGGAATTTTTTTGAGAAAATAATTTTACTTCATGAACTTCAGATGCCTCTGAAGCCACTCTGATGTAGCCCACCTTCTACACTAGTTTTCTGCACTGTGTGCCAACTTTGATAGAAATAAGGGTGTTGGGCTGGATTATACTCCTCCTGGTCAGAGAGATTAGAGAGAGGTTTGAATTCTCTCAGTAGAGAGAGGAGCTTTTTCAGAAGTACCCTAATGTGAAGGCTAATAGAGAAAAATGGAGCACACTGACACATCCAGAAAAGACCTCCATTTTTGTAGAGTCAAAATTTGTGCTCCAAATACATCTAAAGAACTGATTTCTTAGGAAACCATGTGGATATATTGAATTATTCCTTCAAAAAGGGCTTATACAGAGCACAATCTACCCTATTCATCTATCAACAGTACTGCCACTTCTTCTGTCACTGAAGCCCAGAATTAGTGTTAGCAATGAAAAAAAATTGCTTTCTGTCTTGAAAGCAAGCACAGTAGAGTACTGAGTACATTCATGGATAGTCTCAATTTGTAAGAAATCACGAAGATCTCGATTGTATTAAATTGCGGTCCTTTTGGCTGACTACCGTGCACCACAATTTGAACCAAAGTTCTCTGTGACACAAATCAAATAATTTAAATTTTACTTTTATGAGTATATATTACTTAGCAAGGTAAAGTCAGATCCATACTGATCCTATCAGCCTCTCACCAGACACAGGTGTTCACTCTTTAAAGCTTATAAGTTTTAGGCCAAACCAGCTTGATTATATTAAATATATGAACCCCAGTTTTTTAGATCCAGTTATTTCATGGATTATGAAATGCTACATGCTTGAAATGCTAACAAAAATCAGACTTCATTCAGAAATTCTGTGTTCAAAGTTAAAGAACAATGGATGAGTAGACTGTTTAGTTTAGAGTCCCCATATTAACTGGAAAATTATTTGTTTTATAGGTGAAAGGTGAAAAATCCTGTTGTTCTTAATTATGCTAACACAAGTAATTAGTAGATGGTTAACAGTGGACCAATCAAAGTACTATCATGCTACATATTTGTTATTTGATCTTGTATTTGCTGCAATAATTTTCACTACTTTTCTCTATTTTTCCTGAGATTTTTGTAATTTTCAAAATTTTATATTTGCCTTATGATTTAGGCAGATAATCACTCAGCATAGCAGAGGACATCTTTAACTTGCTTCTGTTTGCTTGGCCTAATGCCCCTTTAAGAACCTTTATTTTACTGTAATTAACTGAAATAGCCATAATTTTCACCCTATGGCTCCATGTAGATATTTCTTCTGTCCATCTGTTTCAGTTAAAATACTTAATAATTCTGATTTTGAAAACTGTAGTTCGTATTTCATGTACTACTGTAATGTCCTCCATTAAAGAAAACAGATATGGACTACCAGTGGTCGTTAAATGACTGACAATGAAAAAAAAAGTAAACTTCCTAGGTTAAGAAAATTTAATAATTGAAACAAATAAAAATAAACAATATTAATACAAAGTATTATTAATTATTTTAATAATAATAATAATAATAAATTAAAAGGAAAGAAAGAGAGAGAGGAATAAAACCCCAAAGAATAGACACAATCCAGTTTTTCACCACTTGCTGAACAATGCCCATCCCACCCCCAAGAGCAGCGATTGCCCCTCCTGGTCATATCCTGAGCATGACATACTTCTGAGCATCCCCCCTAGTTTCTATACTGAGCATCTGAGATGTTCATCATTCATTAATCTCTCTTTGGCTGTTTCTGTGCTGGCCATACTCCCTCAATGGCGTCTTGTGCACCTCCTCACTGGCAGAGCATGGAAAATCAAAAAGTCTTTAACTTAGGGTAAGCACCACTAAGCAACAACTACAACACCAGTGTATTATCAACATTATTCTCATATTGAACCCAAAACACAGCACTGTACCAGTTACTAAGAAGAGAATTAACTATCTCAGCCAAACTCCCAACTCTCTGAGCCTTTATTCATAGAAGAGGTGTCCCAAACCTCTGAGCATTTTTGTGGCCCTTCTCTCGAGCTGGCCCACCAAGTCTGTGTCTTTCTTGAACTTCTGTTCCCAGAACTGGACTCAGCCACTCCATTGTAAAAGGCCACTACACAAGCACTATGGTCTGCTCAAACCTGACCTTTGAGCTGAATTCATTTAGGGCTGGTTGAGCTAGGCTGGCTGTCTTCAGCAGGACAGAGGGACAAAGTGCATGGAGTGCTTAGAGAAAAGCTTTTGCAGAGCAACTACTAAGTGTATTCCTTTTTTTATTTATATACCACAGAATTATGCCTGAGTCTTTTTGTAGCTAGCTGCCACTGTGTGGCAAATTTCATCAACACAAGGTCACTTTGTATATAATCAGTTTTCAGTGTTGGATGCATTATTTCAGACAGGACTCCAGACTTTGCCTGGGTGACCTAATCAAACTCACAATATAATAATCATTACAGTAAGAAATCTACATTTTTTTTCTCAATATTTTGAACAATCTATTATTAAACAGATCCTTTTCCACTGTAATAATTCCTAGGATATTCAGCTGTAGTCCAAAACTGTATTGTGCATGATGCAGTGCTGGATGTTATCAGCTTTTAGAAACAGAAAAGAATAAAAGAGAAGTAATTTTTATGGACTTATATTTGTAATCAGCAAAAGGATAATGGACAATTTCTTTAAATATGAATTACTGGCAATTAGAAGAACTACAGCTTTGGGAGAAATAGCAGTTAATTTTCTTTGTGTGAAATCCTTGACAGACGATTCACCGAGGCACGGTCTAACTGAGAGCCAAAAGAGCTTCCCAGTGATTTTTCCTGTTAGAGTTCAATGAGGCTCCCATTATATCCAATTAATGAAATGTTTGAGTACATGTAGCTATTCCCATGCAGGTACCTGACACTAACAAGTCCTCAACTGCTCAGTACTGGGAATTTCTGAGTCTGTCCTGTCAATAGCTGGGAACCCCAACCCTCTCTTCTGCCAGTTTGGAGTGACCATCCTCTGCTTCCTCAGCAGCTTTGCTTCTTCTCAGGAATGGTGTTCTCCACCATGCAGCTTTGCCTCTCCTTGTTATCCACTTAAATCTAGTTTTGTCCAGCAATAGAGTACACATATATAAAGCCATAAGTACCAACCCATGGAAGAATAATTCATTTAGTTTCAAGATGTATTTATAATGTAAAAATTAATTTCACTCTTCTCCATTTCTACAAGATTTTGATTTCCACAGGCATCGCCACAGCTACCCAGAACTGGCTGTGACTGTTGAAGATGTACTGGGGAAAATTTGGGTACCATAGCAGAAGTTCTGGCCCACCAAACATGCAGGTGTATGCGTCAGCTCCACTACTCCTGCTCTGTGCTCAGGTAGAGAGAATACTCTTTCCCACCCTCAGGTGAATAATTTCTACATGGTTATACTGCCTGTGGGTACTTGAGTGGCAACCTGAATTGCAATAGGAAGATGTTTGGAGTGAAGAAGGTATGGGCAAAAGCCTCACTCTTTTAATTAATGCTTTTGGGCTTTATCTATGCATCTTTTGTGAATTAAGGAACCATTTTGCCTCCAGATTGCCAGTACTGCCATCATATTCTGATCTTAGATTTATAAAATCAGTGAAAGCAATGAGCTGTGGCCTGAATGCCTACCCTTCTTCACATGGGGAAGCATGTATCCTGTATCTTGTCAGCTTCTTCTCCCATGGAGTTAGAGTCATGGAAGTGTTTTGTGCCTGTGCCAAGCCCTCAATGGAAAATGAGGACACTCACAGCATCCTATTCTCTAGTACACAGAAAGGAAATGAGGAGAGATGACATGTTGCATGTAGAGCACCTTAAGTACCAAAGACTGTACCTGCAAGGAATACTGTCAAGATGCATCTGTTGAAATGCCACTCTTCTCTCTTTTACCTCACTGGCTCAACCCCCAACCTGCAGGCACAAACACGCAGCCTTAGGTGGAGTTGCCCAGCACCAGAAATGCAAAGAGATTTCTGTCAGCCTTGCTTCTAAAAATAGAAGTTGGGAATCCACCTGGGCTCAGAGAAATTGGTAGGGGTTTTTTTTTTTTTTTCTTTTCTTTCCTTTTGGATTTCCTTTACTATAAGGCAGAAGTAGAAGCAGATGAGGTGGAAAGCCAAGCTATGAAAAGTCAGTGTCAAGTCCTGCATCCAAAGCAACACTAGGAACACAGAAACATCTGAAAATATCCTTCTCAAAATCTCTCCCCAGAAGTGCATTCTGTCAGGCAATTGGAAAAAAAAAAAAACCCACTTTGACAAATAATCTCCTGAAATGTCTGTGGCCTTGCCAATTTAACAAATAGAATAGTTTTTTTATGTAGAGCAAACATAAAAAGTTTGGGTTTTTCTTGATTTTACAAATACACTAGAATTTGTTCATGACAAAATCTGAATGAATTTTTTACTTTTTGTGAATTTTGAATGCTGGATATGCAGCCATTTAGTCTTGTGAATTTGTGTTCCTCCTGCTGCAGTGATAATACAGTCTATATGCTGTTAGCAGATCATTTATTTTTAATCATTCACTGAAGGATATTTTCTGTTTTCATTAGAGTCAAACTGTATAATTTAAATAAATATAGTCCTTGCAGGATTACGTTCCCAATGTAGACTTTAAAAAATATATTCTTGTTTCTTGTTTTGGTCATTCAAAAAAAATATGGAGTTAAAAAAAAAATGGAGTTAAATAACATTCAAAAATTAAGTCCCTTGTGACTTTCCTGAAGAATAATCACAGCCAAATCATGTCCCTTTTCCAAGTAATAGTCATGAGTATGTGAAAATACAGTGTGATACAAATGTGTAAAATGGGGGAAGTTCCAGCTTCTTTGCCTTGCCTTTAATTTTAGCTTATGCCTCAACATTTAAAGGCACAAGTGTCCTAACAAATATAAACTATCTCAGAGCTGGGTCTTCACTCAGTTATTTTGCAGTGTCCCAGCTCTCTTCTGACTCCCTTCTTATCTCATTTTCACCGACATCTCTGGCTGACTAGACCTGCTTCCACTCATTGTAAAGGTGGTTCTGCAGAAAAGCTCCTCCCTTGCTGCTACCTTCTTGGAGCAGGGTCAGCCAGAGCTGCCCTCTTTTGTACTTGGCCTAGATGAAGAGCACTGTGTTGATTGGAACATTTTCAGAGAAATATATTTCTGCTGGAACTTGGGGCTTAGCTAAAGCTTTTCATGAGGACACAATAAATTCACCTTTTCTCTTTTGTGAGACTTCTCAGAGCAGCAGTCTATTATTATTTTTTGTTTGAAAGTAGAAGAGAGAAAAAGAAGCAGAGGCTGGGGGAAAGAAGGAGAATAATAAAAAACCCTTATCTTTTAAATCAAAAGATGGATATTTCATGAAAGCCCTGGAAAGCACCTGGGTTTTGTTTTGATGTGGAAAAAACCCATGAAATGAGATGGTGTTCTCCTGGTTGTCCCCCATTGTGAGGAATACAGCCAATGAGGAAAACATCCAGCCTCCTCTCAGGACATTTATTTGGTTACTGTTATTCTCAGAACTGTTTTAAATCAGCTCCTCACCTTTGTGCCCCTGCTTGTGCATCTCTCTGCAGCCCCTTAATACTGTGTAGCTTTTTGCCTTTAAAATTGGTCATTTAATGAAGCTCACCAATCTCAACCGTGCCAACCAGATGGAGTGTCTAAAGGCTTTATGCTTTCCCATTGCTTGTATTTCCCATTATCCAATTTATCACTCATACTGGGAGAATTTACTCACAGATGGAGCGTACTGGCTGTTTATCAGCTGTGTGAACATGGAGAGTCCACTCACTGCTGTGCAGGTGCCCTATGCTGAGAGCCCCATGAACACTGCCTGCAGTCCTCAGAGGACTGTTCTTTTCCATTTCTGGCTACATTTTACTCTGTTTTTTCTGATTCTAACAGACTGGGAGCTTAATTTTGACATTTAACTTCTGTTTCCTTTGTGTTAGTATGTTTTCAGGCCCTGATTTTGCATTTTCTTTAGTGAAAAGATAAGCCTAGGTTTGTATTTACATGGATTAGCAGTCAGGAACAGAATCCACTTGCACAGGTTTGTGACATCTCCCTTTCCCTATGAATATGCAGTTTTCTCAGGGCCTTCCCAAATGACCTGCTGTACAGGCAATACCAGATACTGTGCAAAATATTCCTGCAAAGTGCTCCACATACTCCATAGAGCTGGAAAACGATGTCAAAGAGAGGAATGAAAGCTGTGCTGAATGATTTGAATCAAATGATGAGTGAAAGCTGTGCTGAAGTATTTGCCTTTTGTTCAAAAAGGTCAGAAAGGAAAAATCTAAAAATGGTATGTCTATTTTTAAACTAACTTATCTCCTGGGATTATATAAAAAACTAAGGTTTTCTGTGGTAGGAGGTGATTAAATGAGCACCGAGGTGGTAGATGAATAATGATGCTTCCTTGGTTGCACAGAGCTGCTGTGCCCATTGAACAAATACTGACATGAAAAGAAGCTCAAAGGTTTGTGTGCAACTGGATTCTATTTGTAGCCTAGTTTCCTAAGAAAATGAGAGTAAAAAAATTATATTTTTTATGTGTCCAGTCATTCATCTGTACCTCAGTCCTTCTCATTACAGGTTTTGAAACAGTTAACTAAATGTCTGCAGTCTTGTTCGGCAAGAGGATTTGGATATTGAAAGTCTTTTTAAGTTTTAGTTGAAAATCAGCACCTGGGTAAGGACTGAGAGAGACATTCCAGCCTATCCAAAACCAAGGGAGGCAGAAATGCTGCCTTCATGCATGGTGGGTCACTGTGGATGAAGTCCTGTGCCAACTTCAGCATGGCTGCATCCAGTTGCATCTGTGATGTGTCTATATGCCAGTATAGGAATGAGCTAAGGTGTTTGTGCTGTGGCATTAGGGGACAGGAGAAAGGCTTATTCAGTTCTGGCACAGTCCTGCTTTGTGGACATCCTAAATCAAAATAAGGGGCTTTCATTTTGAATAGTTGATTTGAAATACCCCTGTGTTTTCTCCCAGGGGTAGAGTCTAAATCACGAACTTTGAGCTTCTAAGGTTTTCCTTGACTAGCTATTCCCCTCAAACAGACAGTGCTCACGGAAAGATAGTGTGATATATTTAGTGTGGAGGGTTTAGTCTTTTTTGCCTTGAAGACACAGAATTTGCCAGAAAACTGACCTGTTTAAAACTGACCCATTAAGTGACTTTCTAAAATTAATGATTACATTTAAAATAATTACACCACAGTCCTTCAGGTCTCCGCAGCATTTCCATGGTACTGCAATGCTGCCATCATTTTGAAATGGTTATCCTCACGAAACGTAACTCTGGGATACCACATTACCAAATACTGGCAGAACTTAATGGTCTGTTAACTCTTCAATAGTTGATCACTTCAGAAAATATGCTATGGTAGCACGAGTTATTGACAACTTGTTGTTCCTGAAGTTTCTACATGGCGCCTCTGAGGCTGTCAAAATATTTACCCCACCATATACACTCCCTGACAGTATGCATGCTTTCCTTACCCTCTGTCAACAATAAAGAGTGCAGCGCACCTCCCTGGAAAAAAAAAACTCAAACCCAATCAGAAAATATGTTATACAATAATAAATTCCTTAACTAGAGAAATATCCTGGATTTTATTTACTGGTGGATAGCACAGACTCCTGGGTACTTGTCTTGGAGCTTCAGATATACTTTCTTATACATATGATGACCCAGATCTCAACAGCAATTTTTTCTAAGGATAATTGTAAGATATATGAATTTGTGTAAAGGAAGTATATTGGGTCAAATCCTAAATCTTTATTTTTTAAGTCTTGTTGCTCCAATCCTGAGCTGGCAGTTGCAATGTCACAAAGGTAGTTACTGGGAGCAGCGGTAAGTAGCAAATTGATACACCTCTTTTGTGGCACCACACTGCTTTTGTTTCTTTTCACGAGTACCTGAAAAGGGATGTCATAAAAGAAACATGTGTAATTTTCATCTTTATAATCAAACAAACATGAGAAACAAGAGATAGCACTTAGGGATAAAAACATCTTTATGTTTTTAGACAAGACACTTGCAGAAAATGTCAGAGCAGTAACAATAAAAAATATTTATTAAAACTCTCATTTAGTGGCAAAGCTATTGAGAAGAAGAAATTGTCATATTTTGAATGTATAATTGCATTTTAGAAAGAGACCTTAAATAAAACAGTACTGATCCTTCTGTCAGTGCATGAGCACATGCCTATAGTGAGTGAAGAATATCGATCAGAGGAGAAGCTGAGTGTGCTCAGTGCTTTTAAGTTTTGTGTTCTCCCAGAAAATCTCTGAGTGCATTCTGGAAGCTCAAAAATTGTCGTAAATGCAGAAAACTCACAGTTACTGTCAAGTACTTATGAAAATCAGTCTATTAATCTTAACTTCAAATCATTATCAGATGTGAAGGAATGTCTTATAAGGTATATAATAGTGTGTGAAGTTGTCAAAAAGGTTAGCACAACATTTGGAGTATGAATGCAGTCAGCACTGACAACTAGGATGCCCAGCTAGGATGGAAAAAAACCATTTGCCTAGATGCTGAGTGTGGTGGACAGACAGTCAGGCTGGTTCTCCAAAGATTCCTAGCTATGCCACAGCCCTAATTTTTGTGGAGAGTTGGGGTGCAGTGTTACTGGAGGTAACTGTGTGCTATATTTGATAAACTCAGGCTTTTGTGCTGCCTGCAAAACAGATAAAAGGTTCTTAGTCACACACTGGCTCAGAAAACTCAGCAACACTCTTTATTCTCTGCAGATAATGCAAAAAGTCAAGAGCCCCCGGGAAGAATCCCTCCCTGCTTACACTAAATGCTTCAGAGTTTATTGAGAGTTACCTGTGAGCATCAGGTTATTACTGAGGCTTTCTAATCAGTAGCTGTATTTTAGAGTGGAGGTGCTTGAATTTGCTGTTTTGAGAAAAAAATCAAGAAGAGGAAAACAATGGAGATCATGTTGCAGAGGATGAGGGTTTTGCTAAATTTAAGCTATTGCTGTGTCATTACCTCCTACACAGCCTATCATGGGCTGTATTCTCTTGAGAAAGGACACAACATTTCATCAGTGTTCCAAGGACCCGGAACTTCCTCCTGTCAGAGGATCCTTCAAGGACAGCTGAGGCTTGCCCAGAATTCTGAGCAAACTGAAATGTCTTCTGGCAGTTCCGAGGGCTTGCAGACAGAGTCCCTGTCCTGGAGAGGCCGTGTTGAAAGCCATAAGATAGCTCATAGTGAGCTTGTGTGGAAATCAAGGACACTGAAGTAGATGTTTGAGAGCAAAGAATTGGTTTTGTTTTATGGCTGAGAACTAGAGACTAATGAATTTCATAACACGTGGGGAAGACTGTGGTGACTCACACTAGGACTGGGCATTTGTGCCTAAATTACATAAACACAACAGGATGTCCATATGGCTGTGTAGAAAGAGCTGTTTGTAACCGAATGCACAAACGAGGTACCCCAATGGCATCCCTCATAGAGTACTGTTCACCTGATGCCTAATGTCTTGACTGGATCTTCCCTGTTGTAGTAAGACCAAAAGGCAAACATTGTAGTCAATCCTTTCTTTTTTATATCTCCAAGACAAAGCACAAACAATGTTAACATTTTCTTTAGGAACAGCACTATTTTTCAGGGCCTTGTCCATTCTCCAACAAATCTCCTGGCCAGTCGATGTGGATCTCATGTCTCCTAGTGCCTGAGTTTGGGATCAGTGAGCACTCAGAGGGCTAACTTTGGTGGGTGCTGGGCAGTTGTGAAACTTCTAGGCCTTGGGAAAAGTTGTCTAATGAATATTGAATTGACTCCCTAGCACTCTTCCATTTTCTAGTCTGATCTATGATGCATACAAAGCATTACATATTAATGGTTATCAACCTAATGAACAAAAGACTAGCAAAAGACTATTGTTAGGACCATTAGAGCTGGTGCTTGGGGACATTATATCCTCAGCTTCTGTCTCCTGCACTGCTGAGCATCAGTGTTTACACAGTTTACTAAGGTATCATATTTATGTTAGTCATTTATTCTAATGATTTGTTTGTTCTTTAGAAATGTTGTTTAAAGTAGATTACCCTTTCATTTTGCCATTAAAATTAATATTAAATTCAGTGTAAAAGTGCCATGAGAATTTCAAGCTCCAAATAGTTCCCTTTTATTTTTCAAATTACTTGTCTTCATCTGGTGAATGTGCCCACATACTAATGGTAAAAGATGCAAAAGCATGTGGAAGGTTGACATTTTGTACTTTTGCTTCAGTGTAAACTTTATTTTTAATAGAGATATAATTTAATCTCTGGCTGTAATCCTCACTTATTTAAAAAACACTATTTCTATTGGCTTTTTTCCCCCAATGAAGTTGGAATTTCAAAAGGAATTTACTTTTATTGTGACAATAGTTAAGGATTGGGTAGAAAGCTGCTTAAAGGGTTATTTTTGTGTTGTCTCTCAGTAAAAAATTGATGACCAGAATTCAATCACCACAGTATCCTTAGCATATACCAGCTGTTGGAAGACTGTACTGCCCTTTCAATTTATTGAAGGTGTCACTATCAAACCATTCTTTTCTGGTGAAAAGATGAATGGATTTCTGATGTGAATGGTAGGATTTGTAGGAAAGCACACTCAGAAACGACTTTGAAAAGTAAAAAATGTTATTGTACTTCCTGACTTTCCAACTACAAAAATGCCTTTAAAATAGGATTTTTCCAGATTTCACATAATTTGAACTGCAGTGACATTCACCACATCACTTCCTCAGCTCTTCTGAAATCACTGCAGCAAATGTTCATGCCGAAAATTGTCCTTGAAGGTAATTTAACAGCTGGAAAAATAGAGGAAGTACCATTCCCTTGTGAGCAATAAGCTCTCAGAAAAAAAAAAAAATTAAAGCAATTTGCCAGTTCTTCAGTAGTTCAGCTATGAGCATGTTCTGGGGGAGTAATGGGATAGTTATATTCATATTCTCTAAATGACAGTCATAATGCTTGGGAGTGCCAGGCTCCCCTGTGGTTGCAGGGGGCTCTACTGGTCACTTCATGCTGCCAGTCAGCTCTCCTTGAGGGGCACAATGCCCACCATCTTCTGAGCTTTTTCCTTAGGGACAGAGCAGCTGTGGGTCACCTTCCCCTATAGAAACCTATCTGCTCCCAAACCAGCATCAGCTATTTACTGCATAAGGTGAAGAGTCTGAAATAATTTTCACTGTTTATCTGGGCTTCATTTTATTTTTCTTGAAATAGTCTCTTAAATTTTGTTGATTAACTTGCCTTCTTCAGTCTTCTTTGTGGACTATTTGCAACCTGATTGCTGATGTAGGAATTTCTAACTAGAAAAATACTATTTTTTGTTGCTGTTGTTGTCATTTTGAAATATCAGAACTTGCATTTTCTTTTAATAAAGTCTTTATATTTTCAAAAATAACAGGCTTCTATTTTTGACTTTTGAAAATGCAATTAATTCCATGTAGGTATAAGACTGTTTGCATTCCTTATACAAAACAGAAAGTGTTGAGTTTGGTGGTACAACACAGAGAAGGGGTTGTCAAAATCAGGAGCATGGCAGAATTATAATCAAAAAAATATTGTTAGGTAGGATATTTTTCTGCTGAAAGTGAGGAATCACTGATAAAACATATTGGCTAACCCATCAATTACTGAAGCCCTTCCGAACTGCCTCACGTTGATGGGGAAAGCTCTGTCCACCCCACACCCTGGTTAATTACTGTCTGTGACTGAAAGTGCCTATACTGCTCCAAAGGGGTTGTGTTGCTGATATGAAGTGTTGAGACATGAGGAATCATTATAGCAATATTACTCTACATGGAATTCAATTTATATAATTTGATCTGACATACAACCATATTGCTTTGTGTATTGTCTGTGATTCAGGAAGTCTGAATAAAGGTACAGGTCTAAAAAGAAAGACTCCATGTTCTGCAGTAGATTTTACAATATCTTGTGAGTTGATTGAGTTTCAGGCAGGACAGTAAGACCTTGTTGGGGGTTAGGTTTGTCCCTTTTTCACTCTAAAGAATTTTTTCCCCATGAGTTACCAAGGAGACCAACGTAAGATACTTAAGAGTATCTTAAGTATACTTGGATACTTAAGAGTACTTAACCAAAACAAAGAGGTGACCAAAGCTTGGAGGGGGAGATAACGCGAGTTTTGGGGGCAGGAAAATGACGGAGGCATTGAGGCAGAGGGCTCTGTTCTTTTCGGCGTTCGGAGAGAGAGAACGGCTGGGTTGCTGCTTGCAGAGGAGTTCACTGTCAATGGAGGGGTCCAGTCCTGGGAAATCTACCATCATCTGCTCGCCCTGGAATTCTGAGCTTCTCTGCCACCCTGCTGGAGCTGGGCCAGCCCTGTCCCACCGTAGCGGCTTCTTCGGCGCTGCTCCTCTTGCTACAGTGTAACCCTGCACCCCCTGCCCTGCCGGGACACCCTGCCCTTGCCTGCCTGGGACATCCTGCCTTTGCCTGCCTGGGACATCCTGCCCTTCCAGCCACCAGCCCGGGACTTTTCCACTGTTCCAGCTTGGTGCTCTGAAGATCCTACAAGGGCACCGAGACTAAACTGCCCTGGGTTTTTGTAAAGCAAAGCCCTCAAGGTTCTTGGTACTGTTTTTGTTATTAATGCTGTAGTTGTTGTTTTTGTTTGCTTGCTTATACATACTAGTAAAGAACTTCTATTTCTATCCCCATATCTTTTGCCTAAAAGCCTCTAACTGCAAATTTATAATTGGAAAAAAGGGGGGGTGGGGGTGGTTGGGGGTGGTTTACATTCTCCATTCCAAGGGAAGCTCCAGCTTGCCCTGTCATATACCTGTCTTCCCAAACCATGACAGACCTATGCCAAGGCAAGTGAAGGACCAAAGAGAATCATGTAAATGAAGCCACTTCACTTAGATCCCACCCAGAGCTGAAGCTTGCATTCCTTGCTGTGTTCTCGAAGAAGGCCCCTTCTGCTCCTCTGTGTAAAACTCTCTTGGTTTAAAAAGCAGTAGGGGTCCTGGGGAGAGTGAGAAATAGAAGGACTGGGGAATGAGAAGCTCTACTACCTATCCTGTGGAATTTTGTGCCATTTATGTCAGGTAGCCATTTGGAAAACCACAGAAACATCAAGGAGGGGAGGAGCAATTCTTGTGTGAGAGCCCATTTGTCAAGGTATGAAATGATGCTTCTGCTGAGATGTCCTCTCTGGTTTTGGGTTCCTTTGCATCCCCGTCTCAAGTGGTGCAGCTGCAACCAAGAGCATTAGAAAGGTGTCCTACTGTCTATTGTCACTGAGTAATTAGGAGAGTCTTTGCAAACTGACTGGGGGGAGAGGAACTAACTCCCACTGTATGTCTGACCCCCTTAAACACCACCTGCTGTTTCATTTAAATGATGATGAGTGGGAATGCTAAATCCTCTGCTTCTGCATCCGAATTCAGCATACACCAAGGAAATCTGGACATTCCAGGGACATAACTGTAGAAAACGTTTAGTTTGTGAATCATAAAATGTTACATAGGAGAAATGTTTCATCAGCTTAAGCAACAGATTTTCTTTTTGTATGTGCAAAAGCACAGCTTCACAGACAGAAAGGAGCTTTCACTGAAAAATGCAAATAAAGGTATTGATTCAAGCATCTGAAAGAGTAGAGATTTTTTTAGTTCACTTCTCTGAATTTAGAAATTCAGCAGTAGATAAGTCACATAAGTAATATTTTGGATCCTGTAAGGTTTCTTTGGGTGCTTAAAAAATAAGAACATTATTTATAAAGGTTATTTACCTGCTGTGAGTCACTTTTTCTACTCAGTTCTTAAGCTGCCTGCAAGATGAACAGCTGACAGCTCTCTATTGTCAATAAATAAGCATTCATATTATTGTTTGATGTAAGAAGCAAGCAGAAAGGAAATTATTATTGCAAAACTACCCGGAAACACAGAGAGGGGTTTGTGGCATCAGCAATTGCAGGTTTTAAGATTATATGGAAGGGGGAACGGGTTAAAAATGGAAGACTTCTGAGGAAAAAAAAAATTGGGTTTTGAATTCTTTTCTCTCAAGATGACCTTGCAGCTGAAAGGTGCTAAGAATATTCAGTCTGGGAAAATTCACATTGTTTTCTGTCTATCTTGAGAAGTCAGCTAAGAGAATGCTGTAAAGGACTTAAAAAACATTCTTCACAGGTTTAGAAGAAAGGGGGGAAGGTGGATAAGAAGATTGGAGATTGGAAAACACAGCCTTGCAAAGATTTGTGCCTGCACCTGGCCTTTGATATGTAACAGGCAGGGTTCAAGCCTCTCTGATTTTGCCCCTGCTAAGATGAAATAAACTTAGCAGTGTGTGTGTCCCTGTTTTGACAGAAAAAATAATGGAAAACTTTTTTTCTTTGCACTTCAGCTGTGGATTGTGGCTGTCTTGGTGTTACCTGCATGTATTCAGTTCACACAAGGTAACATCTCAGAGAGTAATTCACAGAACAAATTGCATTTTGTGTAGTATGCTCAGGTCTTACTTGCTTCTGTGATCTTAACTGTTAGAACTAGGTAAGAAATGATGGTGCTATTCATTTCAGGTACTTTTATTAAGGAACGGGCATGAAAAAGATAGCATTCTAAAGTTCTAGATTAAAAATAGTCAATGGCATTTTTAATAACATAAATTTTATGACTAGAAGTATAAACCATAATGAGATGGCAGAAATATCTTGGTTTTGATTAGATAATGGTAGCAAATTTATATTTAATTTGGCATGTACTTAGGCACCTAAAGCCTTTTTCTGGGAACAAAACATTTTTTTATAGTCTTGTACTAATTTTATGTTTTAAAGGTGAACAAAGCATTTTAAAATAAACATTCATTGTTACTATGCAGCAGCTGAGAGAAAATAATTTGTGTCATAATTCTGTGCTTTGCTTTGCATTAGTGTGATATTACTTGAAAGAAAAGTCATAGATTTTTTTGGAAAGAGACAAATATGAATGGTGAAAAATATTTTTGCCATGGTATTTAAAATTTTACTTTATAAGAAACAACTCTGCATTCAGGAGAAAATTTAATGAGACCATATTCTTCCTTAAATCCACAAGTCATATAAAAATGGTCATAGAGCAATGGTTGTGTTTACATCTCTCACTCTTGTTGAAATTTCAATGGGTATTTTATCGTTTCATAATTTCAATAACAAATATAGTGACATCTTTTACAGCTTGTGGAAAGGGTCATTACTAAATAGGCAAAACGTGGCGTTATACATCTTGAGAATGAATTCAGAAATTTTTATATTTCACTAAGACTTATGAAGTTGTGGCTTATAAAATTATAAAGGGGATAAAGAAAATAACCATTAAAGTCTTTGTCTCTGAGGTGATGCCAAGCCTTGGATTTTAGACCGCCAGGCTATCTTCCTTTCATGGCTGCTTTAGAGTTTCGGAAATTTTTTCCAAGACTGCTAAGCAGTGAAAAATTAGGCTTATTTAAAATTAAGACACTTTTGGTATTATAAAATACTGTTTTTGGGAACACTCATGAATCTTGTGTTACGGAAGAGAGCTGCTCTTATTTCTCACACAGTCTTAAAATGCAGAAATGTGCCCCCCCCTCCCCCCCAACAAAATAGAATAAAAGAGCAAATGCACAGGAAAAGTCCCACAAAAAGAAAATGTTTGCATGCCCTTTGAACATTGGGGTATATATTGCATACCTGGATTAAAGATAAACTATTAATTATATATAAGCAAAGAAAATGTCTCTTAAAATATACATCTAAAGAAAAAAACAGAATCCAGTAAAATGGTACTGAAGAGAAAAAGAGAAAGAAGGAAAACATTCTATTGTTCCTTTTTTTTAATCTCCTCCTTCTCCTGTGGATATTTACAGTAGATCATTTATGCTTCTCTCAATTTCTCAGCTACCTGAGAGTCATAGTTGAATCTGGAACTAGAACAAGAAATTTGTGCTTGGTTTTCCATCAATAACCTGACAGAACCCATGGTTGACATTTAAATATCTCCAAGACACGTTGCCAGTGGAAAGAAATCAATCTTTTAGATAGCATTGCGTAGTTCAACTAGGCGCTGGAAGGAAAGTACCTCCCCTGGAAGAAATTTATTATTTTTATAGTACCACAAGTGCACATGATCTTCTGCACTAAACCATCAGCACTGGCCCAACGTGTCTTGCCTCAGAGAGCTGCTAAGCCCATGTGTCTCCAAACAGCAACTGATTTGGAGAGGGAGGAATTAATCAGTGCCTGGAGGGATCAGGAAATTGCTGATTGGGATGTCAGAGGAGGCAGGAGGGAGGGCGCAGGAGGGAGGGCACAGGAGGTGCTGGTTAGTGAAATGTGTGCAAACACAGCTACAACTTCTCTGTTCAAGGTACAGGGTAACACAGTTCTTCTGAAATCTGGATAAAGCTCAAGAAGGAGAGGATATCTACTGGTATTTTCCCATGACAACAGCCTGGCTTGAAATGTAGGCTAAAAATGTTCATCTACAACATAATAAGGGAGTAGCTAAGAACTAAATAATAAACTAGACAAGCTGTGGCCTTCTGAATAGGAAGAGTAAAGTTAGTGTGGTTGTGCTCAAGAGAATATAGTTGGACTACCCATATAGTTCCAGCAGATTCCCAGCCTCTGTGAGTGGTGATACTTCCATAATCCTTCATCTTTTGCATAGGTCCTTGTAAAGATCTGAATAGTAAGGGATGCTTCTGCTCAAATTAAGGTGCAAAAAACATCATATGCTGAAGTCAATAATATGGATTTTATTTAACAGATGTGAGGCAGAGATAGAAAGAAACAGAAAAGGTGAGGGAAAGTGGGGTGTGGGTAGAGAGAGGATGAACAAGCAGAAGATAGTCACCACCCATGGATCCAGTGACATCCTGCAGGTCCTTTTTCACCCTGGACTTCTTGGTGGTGGTCACTATGTAATTCAAAACTTTTCACTATTTATTGATCTTAGCAAACAAAGTAATTAATGTTCTTTGGTTTCACAGTTCTCTTGTTCTATTGGTTAAATTATTCCCTCAATTCTAATGCTAATTAATCTACATGCTCAGTCTTTCTCTTGAGTTGGTGCTTTCTTGAGTTGGTCGGTTGTGAGTCAGTGTTCATGATCTTTCCCCTCCTGCGGAAAGTTTTATCCTGTCGGAGTTGATTTCTGCCCAGTTGCCAAGTTTGCTTTCCTTGTGACCCACAGATTGTGCATTCTTTGTGTCTATTATCAGTGGTACATTCTTCTCCCTCAGGTTTGCTAAGTTCCCCCTAGTTCTGGGATAGTGCCCAGGCAATAATACCACCTTTATCTTAGGTCAAGCTCCTGCTGTGGTGGCTAATCTTACAGTCCAACTTCCAGGTATCCATGGAGACATATTTGTGGGGGCTTCAGTGGTTGTTGATGGTCACAGGTGTCATTTGTTCCATAACTTAGGGTCATCTTTTTTGGTTGGTGATATGTCTATGAGCAGTTGCTTCTTTACACTGTTTGCCACAGTGGGAGTTTCTGTCCAAACATGTTTACCAGGATGTACTAACCAGATCTCCCCTCCACCAGGCCTGGAGCTAGTGCTATCCTATTAATCCGTTCTGTGCTTTTGTCATGGCAAAGTCCTTCAGTGGCCTTGTTTGATAGGCAACTGTGCTCTTTAGATCATTACACTTGTCATTTAGCAGAGGTTTTTCAACTATGGATTTGGCTTCTTGCAGTGAATTTGGAGAATATAGCCTCCAGCTGCAAATTTTTGCTAGAGCAGATGATACTAAGTGGTGATGGGCATAAATAAATAGACCTACCTGGTGCAGATTGAGTAGTAAATGTTGCCATATTAGGATGAACTGTGCAGATCTACTCTTCCTAGCTGTGCTGTAGTGTAGAAGTGCAACTGGTTGGGATGGATAGTGAGCTAGTTAACAATGAAGGCATCAACTTAAGGCCTTGGGATGCTAAGAAAGGAAACATTTAGTTGGGCTATGGCAGAGAGAACAGGCCTATGGATATAGTTATGCTAACAAGCAATTCCTTATAAGGAAATGTTCTGAACTCTGGGTTATGATTGGTTGGTAACTTACTCCATATATGGTAATGTTTCTAGTTCTCATTGCTCATTGGTTCCCTACCCTGAGATAACTCCTATATAATGTCATGCATTCCTCAGTTCTGGGTCTTCGAAGGAGCTCTATATGTAGGGTTTGTTTCTTTGGTTTGCTATTAAAGTCTTTGCTTTTCAGGCTTTCTTTGTCGTTCCTGCTTCTTGATTGTCGATGTTAGTGACTCCCACTGGCAGGAATGTCCTAACCCTTGTCTCCCTGCTGACAAGGATCTATTGCCACTCTCTGCAACTAGACCTGGGCAGCAACACAGTAGTCCATCTATAGTCACTCCTGTTAATCTTTCAACTTAGTCATTTAGAATTGTGAATATTCTGTGTAGGCGGGAATATCTGACCTTTAAACCTGACTTAGGGGCTGATTTTCTGAAAGGTACCTGTAAAATCCCTAGATACTGCCTTTTTAGAGTTGTTGAGCACATTAAAATTCCCAAAAGCCTGACTGCATAGTATTGAGTTTGCTGAAGTGATCACTTTCTTCCAAGTGGTTTTTCCTGTACACAGTGACTGAAATAGGCAGATGTGTAGTAAGATACTGTATGGGTGTTTTTCAGACCATGGTAGAAGAACAAATGGCTTCCCCAACAGCAACTACAAGTTCTTTATATTTCATCTATTCTTTTGAAATCAGAAGTATAAGTCTTTGTATCTCTTTTAGAAGGGCTAGTGACCTACACCTCCACTGAATTCAGGAAGGACTACCTTGTACTTTTTGATGATTGTACCTTTTGAAACAGGCTTGAGATATTGTATGTCAGGCAAGAAAACTCAGCTGCTCTGAAAAGACATTTTTATGGATTTTTTTCTTCTTCATAAATATTGTCTTACACACGTGCTGCAGTGATTAGTAATCCACAGCACAGAAAGCTCTTTGAAAACCTCACACCAATATCAGTACTAGTATTGCAACTTAGTGATAAGTTATAAATTGTTATACAGTAAATGCATTGATCATAGTAATTGACCATAAATATCTGTAATCTGTGATATTTTAGCAGGGTGATAATAATCCTCTCCATTATTTAGCATCCTGAACACCACTTGGTGCTTCAGGTATGCTTAGTAGTTGTGGCAGCTTCTGTACTAATCAGAGTTGTTACAACATCTCAACATCTTCCTGTGTGCTAAGTGCTGAATTTTTCATAATTCACAATGCACTTTGTTACACATGTATAATTATACTTAGTTTTACATTTTCTTTTTTTGTTGTTTATTTCCTGCAGTTACTGCTAGTGTAACTGTTTCATTTTCAAGTTTCATAAAGTAAAGTGTTTGGGAATGATGTAAAGACTTTTAAATTATCAATCACTGTATGAAGCTCCATTTTTATTTCCTTCACATGGCAAAAATGGTAGAAAATATGTAATTATTTTCCTTCAGATATACCTTTGGAAATTCTAGCAGCTTGAGATCTCAGCGCTATTATACCAAATGGGCAAGCATCTAGTTTGTGTCCCAAGGAAGCAAGCATTTTTGTAACAGTTAGCTTTCACAGTTGAAATGTAATTAGAGGCTTGATATCCACTGTATAATACAGAAAGCTCTTATCACTTGTGTATTTACAATTCTGTAAATGAGTTGCAAAAATCTGCTGGAAAACAAAGTATAGTAAAGGTTTTATATTGTGCGTGTTTAAGAAGACTCTTAGTTTGATTCCACAGGGAGTCCTTAATGAGGCAGGATTTTGTTCAAAGGCAGAACTAAATGGAGGGCAGACAGAAGCAGCAGTGTGTAGGTTGGAACCTCACGCCAGCACCGTGTGCTGGTGCTTCAGCTTTCCAAAACAGTCAACTGTACTCCACATGTTTAAGTCCCTGCCAACTCTTCTTGAGGCTCAGTTATTTCCTGATCACCAAAACAGCATTATGGCTATATTCTGCTGTGTTTTCTTGATGGTTTTACAACTCTATGGGGTTGAAATTATTTCCACATTATGTAGTATGGAATGAGGCTAGGGACAACATCAAGATTTGCAAGTAACCTGTATTTCAATACTTTAAAATTTACCATTAGCTAGGAAAATATCCTAAGAACTTTGTGTTCAGAGGGAACATGAAGTCTGAGTTGCATCTGTTGCTTAAAGCAGAAGGGAGACACAGTGATGGGTGCTAACAAAACACCTCTTCCATATTCTGTTTCACTGCTGGTAGTGGAGAAACCTACTGCCCAAACAGAGAGAATGTATAGACATCAACTTGTTCTCTGAGCTCCTATAAGAGTTTGCCTTTGCGTAGGAGAGTAGTCCACTTTAAATTGCCATAGCAGTGATAACTTGGACATCAACTTTCATATGCTCCCCCTTCACCACAGGCTGAACAGGTATGATGCAAGGACTGCTGAATACTTGCCAAGAAGGCAAGCATACCCTTTAAGGGATCTGTGTATTTGTTTGAACATGGTGGGAGGATTTCACTGTGCACTTGCACCTAGAAGCAATAAAGTAAGGAAAGAAAAATTCTTGCAGTATCAAAGAGTAGACACAGACCACATCTGGGATTTTGATAAAGGAAAGAAGGCATTTGTAGGACACAAGAGAGCATTTATTACTCAGGGGTCTACTACTACACGTGGAAGTGGCCATTAGAGATTGCAGCCTAGACTTCATGAAACAGTGCATGAAGAGCAGGAAATCAACATCTATCCCATGATTAGTTCAGCATTACTTGAAGAGAGGTATTAGTAGAAAAGAGCCCCCGTGCTATCAGTATTCCAACTGTCAAAAACACATTTACTCTTCTGCGATGAAATTTCCAAGTTGCATAAATATGCTCATCAAAGTCTGGGGCACATTTTTTTGCCATTCCCATCAATCTGAAATCAGTTAGATTTGTTTTTGTAAAGTGAAGCTGCTCATTATAATTTCCACAGGTGAAAACTGACAGCGTGTGACAGTTTGTTGTGATTAAGAGATACAGTCTGGAGAGAAACCAAGGCTGTAAAATATTTAAGTCAGAAGCAGAACTGTGAAAAAGCCTTTAAATTATTTTCAAGAAATAATATTGGAAACTTTCTTCTGGATTTCAGCACCTGAAGAATTTATCACTAAGGGGAAATACAAACTTGGGCTTACGTTTTGTAGTATCACAGGTTGTGTTTCTCAGTTGTCCTTGTTTTCCTTTTCCTTGAAGCTGTCCTTTGAAGAAAAATATTAGCATGATCTAATGCTTTCTGCTGTAAAAGGACACAATCTCCAAGGCTCCCAGGTTCTGCCAAATATGCTACAGGAAGGACTGAGGAAATGGGTGTAAACATCACACTGCAGAGCTGTGTGAGACCATGTGTCAGGGTCATACTGACTTACAAAACCAAATTATACAATAAAAATTATAGTATAATAATCTCATATTAAAAACACTGTTGGTTGTTTCTTTGGGATCAAGCACATGGATTTTCCTGGTGATTGTTATACAATATCTATTATTAGAATTTTTATTTACACATTAATATTTTCATTTTATTTCAGGTTGTTGTCTTTCACTTACCTGTTTCTTCAGCTGAAATGCTGAAAAACTCCCCTTTATGCTTTCCTGAAGGTAAAGGACTGTTCAAGTCTTTCATCATATCTTCAGAGTTTTCCATTGCCCTGATGCTGTGCTATCTGATCTTCCTTTTCAAAGAAATAATGCCAGTCTTCTGTGTCTTTGACTTCACGAATTTCTAATATAGGCCTGGAAGAGGTCAGGATTCCATTATACAGCAGAGAGCACAGTCAGTTGCATTGACAGAAGAAGCTAAAAATATGGATGGAGTCCCAAGACTCAATTTTGGGTAAGTCAGAATTCCTTTTTTAGGTGACGTACTCTTAAATTTCCCCTAATTTCCCTCTGTCTTTCTGGGAAGATATGCCAGGCCCCTTTAGGAAGGTTTCCAGTTGGTTTTGTCTGCTTGATGTTGGACATGTGTCATCATTGCTATGTGAACAGTTTAGTTGGGGCAGTCAGTGCTGGCAAGGAAAACCTAGTTTCATCCACACTGGCATAAAATTATATTTAAATGAGTGGCAAAGCAAACAAAAGAATATTCTCCTTGCTTTAAGCTAGGCCCTGAATTAACTCCTGAATGTAGTAAATGAAATAGGGTTTATCCACAAAACTATTGATGCCAAGGATTCCATGGTAATCACTTATTCATGATGGTTCTAATAATGCATCATTCTGTCTGCTGAATTAGAATATGTGAAATTAACTGAGAGGCTTGAACCCAGCTCCTGCAGGAGTATTTGCATTTTTTCCCAGACTCTTTTTTCAGACCTCAGTATTAAACTCTATGAAACTGAGAGATGGTGTGAAGAAAAGCATTTAGACATACTTTGGATAAACCCCATAATATTTAAAAAATATATATAACATTAGGAATAAACTATTTAGAACCCTGCAGCTGAATCAAGTTCCCTGGAGAGTTACAGAGGTAGCGGATGTCTTCAGTCCCCAGTTTATCACTAATTAATCCCACTTCATTTAACTCAGGTGGGAGCTTAGTCATCTTAAGTTTTCTGTAAAGTCAATGCAGGGAGACAGAGATTTTCTGAAAGTGATTCAGCCTTCTTAAACAGAACTTTGCAAATTCAGGGGAAAAGGTCTTTTTGAAACAGAAGTTTTAAAACAATAATGTATAATTATTACACCATTAAAATATAATTCACAGCACTCATGATTTGATACAAGAGGTAACCTCAGTATTCTCTTGATACAAGTGGGTTTATATTTTGAAGTCAACCAATGGGTGTTCTATTTAAGTATGAATTAAAGACAGCACGCCACATTAATTTAAGACCAGATGTTTAAAGGTGTTTAAATGTCTCACTGCTGTTGGAAAAAAAAAAAAGTTCTGAAGTTCTGGACCCTTGTGGTAGAGAAGCTCTATAATAGTCAACCTTTATTTGATGGCCTATTGCACCTAATGCTCATATAGGTTACTGTAAAAGTCTCAGTTGTATAATTTGTATCCTTCCTCTACGACTATAAATCAAATACAATCAGCACAACCATGTTTCTTACCCTTCCATATTCTGTTAGAAACAGGGTTATTGCTCTGAATTATGCCAGCTGAGCAGTCCAGTTATCATCATACAATATATTTCGCCTTGACAAGGTTCTTGTGAAAGCCTCAGCAGGTCATTTGGATGGAGGCAAACACAATTTTCATAGAATGATTTAGGCTGGAAAAGACCTCTAAGATCATTGGGTCTATCCGTTAACTCAGCACTGCCAAATCCACCACTAAACCATGTCCCCCGAAGCCACATCACATGTCTTCTAAATTTTTCCAGGGCTGCTAACTCACCACTTCCCTGGGCAGCCTGCTCCAGTGCTTGATAACCATTTCGGAGAAATTTTTTGTAATAGCCAATCTAAGCCTCCTTTGGTCCAACTTGAGGCCGATTCCTCTTGTCCTGTTGCTTGTTACTTGAGAGAAGAGACTGACACCCACGTCACTACTGAGTTCCACTCAGACAGTGTGTATGGCATCTCGTTGACTTTTGCGTTGCCCTATACAACATCAGTTTAACTTGTTTATTTTTTTGACTGATCTCCCCACTTTTCTGGTTGAAGGGATCACCAGCCTGTCAGCTGCCTTACACTTGAGCTTTTCTGTTATAAAATCTTAGTGGGAATAAAGAAAGAACAATGGCTTTTTTCTGTAGACAAAAATCCTTGACGTATATTTCCTTGCAATGCAAAAGCAGTTCTCACCAGGCCTAGTTAAAAGCAAAAAACCAAGTACATAGTGGTCAGTTTTTGTGTCTCTTCCTGAAAGATATTAAGACCTGGTTTTACCATACCAGTTCTATACTCAGCAAAATAATGCCTATATTTTCTTCACATGCTCTGTCCCTATCCATGAATTATTGCTGTTCAAGAAACAACTGTAAGAGGAAATAATTTAATTTTGTTTTATTGTTTTGTGTGTCTTTCCACAAGATTAATTTCCTATTTTGTTCTGGGTTGCTATGTTTTGTTCAGACTCCGAGACCTATCAGTAAATCAATACTTCTCAGTGACTCTATGCTTCATTTTGTCTTGGCTGAGCTGTTAACATACAGTCCTGTCAAATATATTCTGCAGCTTTGCCAACTTAATCAAAGGCAGCTTGACTACTTAGTAGAAACTGTTCTAAATGTGTCTCATCTGGATATCGCTCGCTCTGAAAAGAGAAAATGTGAGTTGTAATATCAAAATTTAGTAAAGATTAATAATTTAGTTTGCATTTAGTTTGATTGCAAAATCTATTCTCGCTATTCAGAAGTTTTCTGTAAAGGAGCTTTATATTTTTTAGAATCATAACCTAAGTACACCCTCAATATGTGAAAAATGTATGTCACACAGACATGTTCTTTTTTTTTTTTTTCTTTTTGCATTGTAGTCTTTCCAGTCATATTGTAAAAAGTATTCAAAAGTGACTTATGTAAAATGAGTGAATGAAATTAGCAACTCAAATCGTATAAAATGGCTCAGAATATTTAAGGTTAATATATTTAACTCAATATTTTTATGAAAGCTGATGCCATTTTTATTTATTCTTTTAGCTTTTATGTAAACTGTATTTCAGCAGTTAATGATATTTGGAATGATTATTGTTCTAAATAGAAGCAGCTAATTTATCTGTTAAGATAATTCCTCGTTGGATATGACTGCACAGATGAGGCAGTAGGGTATAAGATTAATCTGTTTCATTTTGTTTACATTTTAATTTAACACATTCTCAAGACACACAGAGAACCACAAACATGATGAATCCTCAGTGAAGTAAAAAACTGCAACCATTTGAATGTCTTATGTTTCAAAATAGAGAGAAAAATTAATTTTCAAAACTCCTCAGGATAAGAATTCTGACATATTTATAAAATCTCAATTTCACAGCTGAAACATTTTTTCCCTCCTAAATGGCATTCACAAACGCTTGTCCTGCTCCTGCCTGAATATAATGTTTAACTAATATTCACATGGAGTGAAAATCATGCTCTGTTTGTAAAGAAGATCAACATTGAAGACTGAAATGGGTTCAAGTAAAAGCAAAACTTCTGCAGGGAGTTACTCTCATGCACATTCATAAGAAATTACTCTCATGCACAGCTCCTGATTTGTAGTTATAATTTCTCCTTTTTTTGTGTTTGTTTTTTTTTTGAGACTTACCACATTGGATGAAGATAACAAAGTACTTGTTTTCTGGTAAAACAAAATTACTTAGCTCAAAACACTCTAGCACAGCTGACGTGAATCTAAACTCCCAGTTTCAGAAGCAAAATTGGTTCAGCCAATTGGATCTCCTCATCCTACCCCCAGAAGTGCCTGTAATATATGCATACAGGACCATGGATGGAAAAATAATACCTTTTAGACTAACAGAGCCTGGAGTTAGAGCCACCTGTATTAGGCCCCCATGGTCCCATCTCTTTCTTCCTCATCAGGCAAAATCTTGTTAAGCTGAAGTTTGACCAAATATGTCCAGCAGTACATCTATGCTGTCATAAGTTTTATTCACATTATCCTCAGGTCAGAAGGCCAAACTTCCCCAAGAAAATGGGAAGAAAACCATGTGGAGGAAAAAAAAATCAAATCATTACAGTTTTCTTTCTTTCTTTTTTTTTTTTTTTTTTTTCCTTTTTTTAAGATAGTCTTAACAGAAACCTGAGAATGTCCTTAGTCTGAATTTTGTCATTGTGAAGGCTCTATCCTATACTGAGAGATTTAATCTCATCTGTGTTGAGTGCTGAAGTAGCCAGGATCTGAAGTACTCTGCATAGCAGTAATAGGATCCTTACAGGTTAGGGGTTTTCCATTAACTCCTTATCAGGAAATAAGGTTCAGCAACCCCAGAATTCATACCAACCTAGAGGACACTCAAGAAAGTGAATTCAAGTAGACTCTTCATTGTCTCACAAACATAACCCAAGGAAGAAAAACTGTTTTAAGATGTATCTAAATACACTGAAATGTGCACATTTCTACCAGTTAGTGTAGAACATTAAAGTTAAGCAAGGACAAAACGTGAAGCCCTGAGCAAGGTAGGGGTTGTGTCTGTATGAATGAACCACACAGCACTGCTGGAGAAGTGGTTCTGGGTCACAGCTGGGGCTGCACCTCCAGGACACCTACTGCAAATTGGCCCCACTCTGGCCCCATCAGCATGGGAGCACAGGGAGTGGTCCCTCCTGGTGCATGTCCCCCCATCTCATCCCAGTGGAATCTCACTCCTGTGCTCTCCGTCAGAGCACCCCCACAACGAGCACGGTGTGTTCCCCGAAAATCAATTTCTTACACAGCTATAGGTTCTCCCAAAGTCTACCACAGGATTAGATGGGGCTTGCTAGTCAAAGTAGCAGACAGAGACATTACATGAAAAGTGTGACACTTTTGCTATAAGCCTCTTTGCACCAAACAGTCACCACAATACTTTCCAAAATACGTTTCAAAGCCACAACTAATTTAAACAGAGATCTGCATTTTCACTCAGGCTATAGCTCATCTTAAGCAGCTTTAACTTGAGTTGACAACACTGCTTTAGATTGCTGCATATACTTGTACCAATACCCTGAGTACATTGTATTAACTTCCTGACATCTTGGCATGGGAGAGGAGGCTCTTAGGGATTGTACCTGCCTTACTGTAAAGAGAATAAATATTCCCTCATACTGAGCTTAACAGAAATTTAAACTATAGTTGCATGAAGTTACAGAAATCCAATTAAATACTTATTCCCAAATTCTACAGCTTTTCCAGAGGTTTTTCATGTCTTGTCTTGGAGTTCTTCCTTTCTTTAAAAGGCAAAGCATTATAATCTGGTCAACACTGTTTTTGGTAGGGATAGGTAAACAGGAATGAAAATTAATTTACTTCTAAAAGGCAGAATCTTTAAAACAAATTTTATCTTCTCTTTGGTTTGTTCTCTTTACTTTCTGGTGTGAGTTGGATCAGATTACCAATTACTGGTTTCAGTGGGAAAAGTTTCAGTTTTGATTTTGAGTATTTGGGAAATAAATAAATAAATAAATAAAATAAAATTCCCTTCTTGCTATAAATCCTCAGGAATTCTGTTCCTGCTCCATTCCTTTCTGTCTTTCTTGAACTATGTGGATTTCCAGTCCATATCTTGGCTTCAAACACCCAGTGCCTCATAACTAATGAGTGAAGAGAATATTTTTATAGAATTCAGTATTTGTAGGGTTCTAGTTAAAATTCTGTAGATTCCTTCTAAATTATAGAGTTTAATCCTTTTTCTTATTAATTTTTTTAACATTATTTTAACTTCAATACAATTTACACTAACTGCAAGATGCCTGAAAAAGACTGTGACATCTAAGAAATGTTTAATGCTAGCCAGACACATAGAATACCTCAGTATGTAGCTACAGAAGGAATTTCTGAAATTGAAAAATAGCTTTTTCATATTACAGCAGCTTTTACTTTTTTAAGAAAAATAGATTTTTCAGTCAGTCCTCGATAAACAAATTCTTTTATGAGAACCTGAAAGAAAAAATAGCTTCTACTGAAATTTAAACTATCCAATTTTTTAAAGATTTTCTCAATTACAGAAATTGTTTTCTGGAGACTTTTATAATACACTCACTGTGTATGACCTATAAAAAGTTACTTTTACTGGTAGCTTTTGTTTGAAATGACATAAATATTTTCTAAATTATTTTCCTAAACAGACATAATTCTTTTTAATGTAATTTCTTGTCATCCTAATTTAGGAAGATTTTCCTGACATTGAATGTCCATGATCTTTCTGGATCTAGATTTCTAATATCTTATTTCCTTTTTTAAATCCTCTTTCCCCCATTTAGTAAGCTTGACCCTTTTAAGCCTTTGTATTATCTCAGTCTCCAATACCCTTTAGGCTTTCTTTCTTTCCTTCTATCTATGTACTCATGTTGCTTGTTTTAAAGGCTCTCTTTTAGTCCAAAACACAGCTGGATGAATTCACCACTACGTCAATCCCTGGATATAGGTCAAAATAACTCACAACAAATCTCGACCAGCAAAGAATGATACTGACTTCTTGTTTTGGGCAAAATCGTATTTACTATTCCGTCATGTTCTATTATTTCAGTACTTAGTAAGCACACCCAAACTAGATGTAAATTGCTCAATCTGAGCATGAATAACAATAGTTCCCAATACTTTCTGCATTTAGAATCTCTTCTGAGGTGCTGGCCCCTTTGTAGTCATTTAGCCTACTGACAACAGGCTTACTTTTTTAGATGCCTTTTACTGAACAGCTACACTTTTTCCATTGCTCATGGATTACAATTTGCATGTCACTGACTGTTAATGTACTTTTCACATATTTAAATAGTACACTCTGCACATATGCATGGTTTCATTTTTTCTACACTTGTAACAGCGCTGGTTTAGAAATAGATTTTTATAAATTGCCATTGTTGCAGATCTCACACAGACTTCCATATTGCACAGACTTACAAAAACAACAGGACAGCATCATGAGTGACCTGAAGAACAATCCATGCAGAAATTGTTAGGGTATTGTTATTCTACCTTGCAATATTCCTTTAAGAAATTTTTGTTATATTCCTTTGTGCAAAACAAAAATAAATTGCAAATTATTTACAAATTAAATCCTAATAGATCCTTAATAGATCAAATTTTTTTTTCTGCAGGCCTGGAAAAAAAAGTTACTAAAGATATTCATGGTGTTATTACCTATATGCATATACATATAAATTTAATGTGTTTGTATACATCTACATATATGCACATATATGTCCCTGTACATGTACACATCTGTGTGTATATGTGCATGGGTATTTAAAATGTAAATTGTTTCATTTAGGGAAGGATCATCTGAAGTGTCATTGCCAAAAGGGCATACTGATAATAGCAAAGAGGCATCGCAGCCTGAAGCAAATAAAACCAAGTGATAGGCAAGTAAGACCCAATGGAGATTGGAAAGAACATCCTTGAGTCACTATTTCTGATCCTGTGCTAAATGTAACCCATCAGGTGAAAAAGCCTTGAAATCATTCTGAAAATCTCTTCTTTACTTACAAAAGCAAAGTTCTTTAGTGTTCCCTTGTAGCACATACAATGACCTTTTTTATTTTTCTTTTTGAGAATTGCTAACATTTGCTAACATTTTTCCACTGTTTGAAGCAAGGCTTTGAAATTTTGCTGAAAGGAAAAAATAAAGAAAAGGTATTTCTTCCAGGAAATTCTCTTTAAATTCCATGGAGCTCTCCCCTGTTAAACCTGTAATATGTGGCCCCTGCAGAACAGGCTGTACTAAGAACCTCTCAGCAGTGTGAGATCAGCAAAGGAAAAGAGCCAGCCCTGTTATTGCCAGTAGATCTTTAGCCCATGCAACGAGCCACAGCTTTCCTCCTTATTCCTGCCCCCACTGTCCCTACATATTATCTTACAGACTTCAGCTGCAGGATTGCCTGTTTGTTGTTTTTGGTTTTTTTTCCAAGTGACTTTCCATTCACAAAGGAAGATACACACAAGCTGGAGTTAAATTAGTGTTGGTTCTATGTATTATATAAAATTTTGGCTTACTCTGATTCTGCATGTCTGACTTTACAATATACATAACTTGTAATTGTTTGCTTTTGGACATATGTAAACATGAGGATTCAAGAAAATATGAAATAAAATCTTCTGGTATCTTTATAGACTTTGCTGCAGTGGTTGCATAAGGTACCAAGGATGTTCAGTTCTCATTATTCTGTTTCAAAAACAACAAAAAGACTGCAGGAGCAGAAGTTCTGAAAGGCAGCTTGTTAAAGTCTGCTATTTTTCTTTCTGCTCTTAAGTCTCTGAACTAGCAGCAGGTTATTTTATATTTATATACCCTGGAAATTCTTTTGATTTTTTTTCAAATTATGAGCAGTTGTCAAGGCTGGTCTCAGGACTGGAGGGACAATTGCACTTGGTAGGTTTAAGAAGTCATTTATTATTCAACTGAATTTAAGACATGCTGACATGGCCGATTATAAAGATACAGCTTAATAGGATCATTTTCAGTAATATAACTAAAACTTTTATGATAGTTAATCGCATAAATCTGATGTAAATTTTAATCAGTTTAGACTTTCTGCTGTAAGCTGATTCAGAGGTCCTTGGCCATCTGCACAGGTCATTGTAATACAGTAGGTTATGCATTTGCATACACAGGCTGCAATATCCATGGATTTACACTCATTACTTTTTCCCTGGATATTTGAGTACTTGGGTAGTACTTCTCGTGAAAAGGGGTTCAGAGGTTGTCCTTCAGAGGAGAGATCAAGAAACTTAGGGCTATAGAGAGCTTCAGAAAACCCGTGATGATGATACACCAGAAGGTGATAAAAGCCTACAAAGAAATCTCTACTAATTGTCACAAAGGTAATGATATCCAGGGTGAAAACTGGTATGTCTCCTTCATTGCCTATGCATTCTATAGCCTAAAAGACTTGAGACAGGCATTTGAGCAACTTGTGCAGAATAATGATCCTTATAATATCATCATTTTAATGATGACTTTTTAATGAGACAAATTGTTTTATGATTTATGAGAGGACTTTGGTGTGTAAAGCAAGATGTAGGTAAAATATTGGCACCTGAATCCTAAACTAGCAGTCAAACACAGTCAAGCCTTCCTTCCAACTGCAATCTTATGAGGGAAACATCTGGCACTCTGTGTGCTGAGCATCCCACTTCTCACATGCTGTCCCAGCCTGAATGCCTTGGGCATTCCTCTGAAATGTCATTTGATATACTTAGTCTCAAGGAGTGAAACAGATCCCTATAAGAGGTCAAATTCCCCAAGAATTAGATCCCACAGAAAGGGATTTTTAACATAGTTGAATGATAGGGAACACCATGTGCCCACCACTAGAAAAAGCTTGTCAGTTTTCTAGGTTTAAACATTAATCCATAAATCTATTCTGCACTTAAGTCCAAGTATTCCTGTAAAAGCAGAGCTGGTGCAGAAAACCTAAAGTGCCCATCCTTGGCTTTCATGCATGAGCAAGTAACCATGCTTGTACTATTAAAGATTTTCAATTCCTCTCTCTCACTCAAATTCAACTGGAGAAGACCCAGATCTGACAGATTATTTGTAACAAATCAGGAACCCATTTTGTGTTTGGCAGTGCTGGGTTTGAGGAGATGTTGTCTAACAGTGTCAGTAGGGCTTATACCTGCCTACGCCATAGCTCTCCATGGCTTTATAGCATAAACAAAAGGAAAACCTGAGGTTTAGGGGACAGGATTTCCAATCTGACTTTAACATTCTTGATTTATGGTGAGTGCTTGTCTGTTTCACCATATGTGTGACCTCACTGACTTTGATAGGAATGAACACTGGCAAATTTCATTTATCGCCTTATAAAATTCGGGTTGCAGTCAGGAGCATTTCTATTGATTTCCACTGTCTTCCTTCTTCTATCCAGTGTTAGAGAAGTACATAGGTTTTCTTCACAAAGCCTTGCCGTGCCTTGCCTCCCTTCTGCTGAAGCAAATGACCTCAATTCCTTCTTTGTCCTAATCCTAACATAAGAGAGGGGAAAAATGATCTTTTCAAGAGAGCTGAGATCTGTTGGTTTGCCAGCCTTCAGATCTCTGGAAAACAGATTGTTACTGTAGATTCCCTGCAAGAGGATTATTCTTTAGAAACATTTTTCATCCAGCTGCAAAAGCATTCACTTTTGGTTTCCTTAGATAAGAAAGAGGTTGTCTGAGGTTAAAAAATAAGAGTGTAATAAAATAAATGCTATATGGCACATTAATTCCTTCCCTGTTGGGGAAAGAGGGAGACTACAGAATGAGTGCACCCAAATTTCAGCACTTATTTACTCCCTAGACCCATCTGGCACTTTCCACTTTGTTTACAATATGTTTAAAAAACTTGGGCAGTTTTAATGGAAATATTTAAGACTGATTTTTTCAGGATTTTGAGCATTTGGAAGTTCAGGCAATGTCATTGGAAGGTGATTGGTCCACAACAAACTTCAAATCAGTCCTGCAATGAACAAATTCTTCCCTGCTAATTTTTTTCCTGTTAGCAATGTATCCTTACAAGGCTTTGTGAATGTGAATGGGATCCTGGGCCTACTTTCTCCTTTATCTCAGTCTCACAGTAGTGCAAATCCCTTGATTTGCACTGGGTTGCTCTTGGCTTGGAACATGTGTCATGGAACATTAAATTTAACAAAATGCCTGTTACCTGCACAAGGCCTTCAAAAGTGGTGTTTGTCTTTTCTGCTATCTTAGTTGATATGTAGGAAGCAAAGAAAACAAGATTTGTATTATCGATTATTCCACGATAATTGTCCTTAATCTTGATCAGAATTATATTCATGTTATAAGGGGGAAACCGGCTTTGAAAATATTCTGTAAAATTACATGTCTGTGTTAAAATGACAAAGAGCAAAGTCAATAACAGTCATAAATGAATATAGGTCTGACTGTTTAAATGCCTTTTACAATGACTTAAATAAAGTACAGACTGCACAGAAGCATCTCCTAGGTAGGCAAATAATACATAATATTTCCACCTAGCTACATTAATTATTAGTTAGAAAAACAATATGGACTTTGATGCTTTATTTTTTCTTTCACTTGATAGTCAAAGTACATCTATACTGTGCTCATTTTATTTATTTCCAAGAGGTTGATAAAAGTTTCCACTGACATTGTAATTTAAGTGCTTCTTGCACTCAGGCATAATGAATATACAGTATTGCAATCTCATGGAAGAAAAGTAACATATCCCAGAAGCTCTTGACCATGGGACTAATTGAAACCTAGATTCTTGCAGTGAGAAAGAATAAAAGAGGGAAAATTTGTGGAAATCAAAAGACCAGACAGATTTCTGGGAAAAACATCCAATCACATGGAGAAAAATATGTTTATTAGCACTAAATGCTGAGCCAAGATGAACTGGTTCACAGTGCTCTCACTTAGCAGTGCACAAGGACTTCCCCTAGTTGACCTTAAGAGAGTTGCTGGGACATAAAACATTTCATTATCTTTAAGCTCCAGTTATTTATAATGAAACTCAGGGAAGGGTGATATCACAATCATCTGTCACAAAGACTTATATTCCAAATTAGAGTTAACTACAATATATGTATGATTTAACAGATTGTCTTTACTATATTATAATGTCAATGCTGGACATTCCATGCTTCATTTGTCTCTAGCTGGAAAATTTAAGGAGTAATAGTGGCTGTAGAGATCTACAAATCATGCACTTTTTAAATTGGCAATTTTTTCCATCCTGAGGTAAAACGGAACTGGAAAATGTACTGTGGCTGATCTGGCCTAACCATTCCTCTGTTAAAGGGCATTTACTCCCCTTACTATGGCCTGTATCAAGTGAAAAATGTAGCTGTACATTATGAATTTAATATATTTAAATAATCATGGAACCAAAATCTTTTATTGGTGATTTCCCTCATTTTTAGTGTTATTTATAAGGAAAATACACCAATAACTGTTATTGATGGTTATTAAAAATACGTCAATAACCCAAGTGATCATTCTCTTCTGGTAAATATTATTTTTCTTGAAAGATGTTCAGAAACTGTATAATGTCTGGCACAAAACAGGTTGTTCTACTAAGGAATTTAAAACTATGCTTCACTTCTGTGTGACACACCAATCCCATCAGTCTTGCTCTTTGCTCAGCTGGTTTTCATTGCTTCGAACTGAGCCACTACATAAAAAAACCCAGGTATTTAAGTCAGCAGTTGTCTATCTAGAAAATAGACTAATTCCTTTGAGGCTGAGAGAGAAAGGGGTTACTGAAAATGTTTTATCTGGCAAAGAACAATGCAGTGTCTATAAAGAATCCAAAATCTGCACCAGACCAAAGTCTGCGCACCAGAAAAATCTTCACTGAAAAATTAATTTGAACAGGTTTTGGTAGAAACATTGACTTTCAGGCAAAGAAGTCTGTCTTGGAATACAAGTGGCAGGTAAAAATCACCCCTTTAAGGTGTGAAAGGGCGTAAGAAATTGGGTTATGCCAGGATTCATTTAAACATTTTTGGTAAGTGATCTGGTAGATCCAGTTAATTCAGTAATTGTATCAAGATTACATGGACCCTCATGTCTGTAAATGGTTTTATGGTGCATGCACAAGTCATGGCCACAGGCTACTGGTGAATTTCCAAGATTTCAGGAAGAATGGAGCCCGGAAAATGTCCAAAATTTTTGGGACACTGACCATCTATTTTAGAAAGAACTTTTCCAAGGGAAATTTTCTTTATCATTGTTCAGGCTGAAATTTTTCATGCTTATGCCAGAGGCTTTCATCAGCGTGCTGGAGGGAGGAAAATATCCAAGACAAACCACAGGTCTTCTTACATGTGCAGACTAATTTGGGCTATGGGAAGGGAATAAAAAACCAAAATCTATTTTGCTTGGGGGAGAGTTTTCTCACAGTATTTATTCTACAGTAGAAAATAATTTGGAAAGGCACTAGGGTTGGCATATTGTAATGGTCCAAAAATCTGTTTTCAGCAATAAGGTCATGTCATCCAGAATAGACATGTAGACATTACATTGCAATGCCTTTCAGATATTCAAATTCTTGATTATCCACTCCTTTTCAAGGTCCAGAGCAACATTTAGAAAGACAAGTTGTGCAGTTACTCCAGAACATGAACACTCAGAACAAATCAAAATTATTCAATACTCAGGGAGGTGTAATAGCACATACTTCACAGAAAATGAAGTGAAAACATTGAGCTTAGTCTAGCCACAAAATGCTTAGTGGAATCCAGTTAGCCAGTGGAAATAAACAGTCTTCCTTAAAATTAAAATTTCCCATTTCTAATATGGAAAAATATGACTCACTGGATAGTTCCTAAGGTTTCACAGTAAAGAACACATTTACCCCTCAAGTAAATTCAAGTCAATTGGCTTATTATCATAAACCAATAGCATTTTTAAGTGCTATCTCACTCTTCAAATAACTAAAGTTAAAATCTCTAACCTGCAGCACATAGATAAGGTGTAGAGTAGATTAATAAAAGCCTTCACATGGCAGTAATAGATGATAACTATCTAGGTGAAAGTGCTCATAAATGAAAATTCACTCCAAAATAATTCCCAGACCTGTGACTAGGATAGAATAATGGCATGTGTCGTATTAGGTAAGCTGGTCCTTGGCCAAGGCTGCCGAGGTTTGGCATTGTTATCAGATCTTTGTATTAATTTCCATAGGGTGAGCTTTCTAATTATGATCTGTAATGATAAGAAAACTATCATTGACAGTGTCTGCAGTGAAGTGCTTTGATTTTTATGTTCAGGGAGTATAATGCCAGTCTCCATTTGTAAAGAAATAAGACAGAAATCTAAGAAAAGATTCTGCTTTCTGCAGTCTTGCCTGTATTGCTTCAGCAAAGAGCAACTGCAACATTCAGATGGCAAATAAATTATCTTTTGATCTAGTGGATATGTGATAGATTCAAATTTGCAGCTTAATAGCTAGGAAGCAGAAAAATGCAATTAATTCACTAAGTTTTCTAGAATGACAGATTCCTAGTTATTTTTTGTTTAGTTGAAGTATTGAGCTCTGCTCTTTCCAATACTCACTGGCATGTCCATTTGTTTTTTTGTACAGTTGAGCTCTGAACAGCAAGAGTAACTCTGTTAACAATAAACTCTCAAATGGAGAGTGAAACAAAATTCCATTTTTTTTTTGCACATTAAATGTTGACTAAAGACAGATATCCTAAAATAGGTGCATTTTCTTTGCCTCTTTGTTTTTTCTTTCAAGACCCTGTTTTTCATTTCAAAGATACCTATGAAATAGAAATTACACTAGAACATGCTAACAGCAGCTCCCACAAAATTCCAGCTGAGGCCTGGAGTCAGGGAGAGATAATGTAGTGATGAGGAGCAGGCACCTGTCTGCCTTAGATCTGCTAGATGCATCCCTATGGAATCTACTATGGTTAAGGAGGTTTTTTTTAAAAAATACCTTAACACAATGACTCCCCAAATGGATGTTTTGCTCTGCTCACAAGAGGCTGTGCCTTTTCTCTGCAGTCCTCTGTCTCATTCAGAATGTGCCAAAGTAAATTCTCTCAAAAAGCCTGGGAAACTTTTCTGTGGTCAATGAAGGGTGGGTGGCAGCTGGAAAGGGGTGCCACAGCCTGGGTTTTTGTGCTTAAAGTAAGACTAGGTGCATATGAGCATATGTAAATGAAGCTGGGATGTAAGTGTGATCTTATTAAAAGGATTCAGCCTGAACCTTATCAATGAGGTAGTCATACCTAATTTCCAGCCAGCCACTTCAAGGGTCCTTTTTCCTTTAGTCCTGAGAGATTTCTCTATGAGATCCTATTCCTCATGTACCCTTGCTGGAAATTGGTGCAGAGCCCAAAGCACACAACTGCAGAATAAAATGGCATTACAATAGAGTATCAGGCCAAGTTTGCCTGAATATATGTGACAGGGTGAGAAATTAACACTTTTTCAGAACTCCCATTAAGCACAATTCTGAGGGCAGGGACCATTAGTTTTAATAGCAAATAAGACAAGTGAACACTACAAGTCTTCAGTATTATTGGTGTAGAACTCCTTGCAGCACCTAAAATCCTTATTTTTCTCTCCATAGAAAAATGCTGATATTTTATTTCTAAAATATGCAGCACTGACTTCAGCTCTTCAACAATTTACCATGTAATTTTTTTATTTTGTGTACCAGATGCTTAAGAAGGCCAGTGGAAGCATGCTGGTTATGGTTGCGTTCACAGCGATGTCACTCAACTTTCTTTCAAATTAGTTTGTGTAATGGAGCAATATTTTAACACACAGGTCAGAATTCAAGTCTGGATAACTGGCTATTCCTGGTTAGTCAAGAATTAATGGAGACAGAAGCAAAGAGGCATGGGTCTTTTTAATAAAATTATTTACTCGCTGCTTCCACACTGCTAGTGTCTTTTCTGCTGTTGGAGAATGTTTTGGGTCTTTGGGCATATTGGACTGGTCAGACACTAAGTATGGCCGCAAATTCATCTTTAAATATGTACTGTGTGAACACAGTGAAAACATTTTTTATTCAAAGTAGTCAGAGACAGAAAGTCTCTGAAAAA
This sequence comes from Sinosuthora webbiana, assembly GCA_013397395.1. Taxonomy (NCBI): domain Eukaryota; kingdom Metazoa; phylum Chordata; class Aves; order Passeriformes; family Sylviidae; genus Sinosuthora; species Sinosuthora webbiana. The sequence goes on along the minus strand of VXBN01014625.1, from coordinate 256,398 downwards.
ATAATTCTATCTGCTGTGCCTGAAACTATATTTTAAGACCATACAGAATACTAAGCAATGGCATATTTAGTTTATTTCCAGAAACAATTCAAGATTTCAGTTTAAACCAATAATTTTTTACAGCTACCTGCTAACTTCTGAGATGTCATTGTTTGCTTTTGTGTCATGCCAAGTAAACTCAAGAGTGCCAGAACCTGAGTTGATAGTCATCTCTTTAACATGGAAAATATTTGTTTGAAATATTTCCCTCAGCTTTTCGTTCTACACCTTATTCTCACTTTGGTTACACACACATGTTCATGGATGCAAAAGTAAATCACAAGGCTTATTTTTTCCAAGGTGGTATTTTTTCGGAGAAATATCAATTTAGTAACATTTTGAAATGGGCCAAGAGATATTTAGGAATTAAACACCCACTGGCTTTAAATGCACTTTTGAAAATAAGAGTGGAGATTCTAGATAATTTTAGTGATTTGGTAAATCTAACCATAGGTTCTGAGTTTATGCATACTCTTTATCACCTTTGACAGACCTGAACAGACTGTTCATGGCACTGGCACTTGCTTCTATTTGCATGAGGAGATTTTCTGAGGCTCTTCTTCCCTACAAATAAAGAAGGAATACCTGCAGAGAGTGATTCAGAGCAGCAGCCTAGCTGTACGTGCTCTGATTCATCTGCTGGAGGAGTGCATCTCTCCCGGCTGACTCCAGATGGAATTCATGGACCTGCCTCCCCAATCTAAAGTTAGCCTGCATGGATCTTACCTGCTTACTTTTCTTGTGAGTTCAGTTCTTCTGGGTTCATAAAATATTTAAAACTTTTTTCAGAGTGTTTTTGGTCAATTTAGTAATGTGGTTTTATCCTTTTATTGCAGAAAACACAGTAGTCACCTTCCAGACTTGGGCATACAAACAAAAAAATGAAGATTATTGTCTGAAGACAATTAAACTGTCATACCCAGCTCTACAAGAAACCAAAATATCATACAGACGTGACAAGAAAACATACTTTTATTTTCAAATAAGTTAAAGTTTTGAAGGAACATGATAAAATAGTATTAGAGAAAGAAGGAGAAAACAACCTTACAAATTACCGAAATAGGATTTAGCTCTTCAGATTCCTTAATTAGCATGCCTTGCTGGTTTTGATTTCAGTTCTCTTGTTTCTTGTTCTATGATATATCGTCACTACTGGTAGCAAGGAAATTAATTGCTCCTGAAGCTTATACGGCAGAAGTTAGAGACAATCCATTAAAATTTAATGAATCCGTCACTCAGTTGCTTCCTCTTTTTCACTTTTAGTTTTTAACAGATATTTACTCTCCCTATAGTTTATCTGTGTTTGTTTGGTATGCAGCCTTCCCTGAAATAATGAACTGTTCAAAATAAAATTTTAGTCTAAAACACTCAGCTTCCTAATTGGTATCTTTTATTGTGTTTTGTCTAACAACTTTATTGGTCTCAGTGAGCCACTCTGAACTGTTTTCAAGGGTACACTGTGAAGCGCAAGCTTTGTTTAGGAAAAAAAATCCAACTGGTGTGTGAGAAATGATTGTGGCTTATCTAAAAGGATCTCTCTAATTGCATGTTCTCAAGATAAATGGAAGTTCTAGGAAATTATGGTACAAAGAAAAATAAGGGTCAGAACGATGGGTGAAGCTGTCACATTCCATCTCCTGCAGTACTAAAATATTAACTATGCCTGCCAGGGTACTTCTCATGTGTTAATAAATCATTAAGTTTGACTCTGGTGAAGTATTCCTGTATAACAAAACAGGCCATATCTTCAGAGGATGACATCATTCTCTTTCAGATCAATGTATAACCACAATTCCTTGGTTTGTCTTAAATATATTTTGTACAGAACGCTTTGCTATTGTCAGGTATTGGATGAAAATTAATTACTCTGGCAGTTCATTGACAGAAGCCTCCTATACTGTTATACTGAATTCAATTGACTTTCCACAAGATAAGTTGTTTTCTGCATTGTGCCTCTTAGCACCACATGTCCCAAAGATCAAATTGCCATCTAAAATAGCCAGTTTACTAATTTGATTTTTTTTTCCTTTTTCTGCTAAGATAATTGATCTTTTCAGTGTTAGATCATTTCCTTCCTGAGCTCAAATTGATGATAATTAGATGCAAGAACTATAAAGAAAAAGACCAGCTTTAGAGGAAAATCAATTGCAAGTGTATGGGTGGATGATAATTTTAGTTACATTATTACTATAATATGTATCTATTCAAAAGCTCTTTCTAGATGCAGAAATAGTTTGAAAAAAGGACATTCTAGAGAAAACTGAGGTACTGAGGTTTTGTGGGGTATCTGCTAGAAGAAAACAATCTGAATAGAGAGCAGCAACTTTTTTCAGAAAAACTCCATTTCAAAAGTAGGTAGAAACATTTCTGTTTAGCATCCATAAGACCATTTCCATATGGTCACTGCTATATGACCATTAATATTTTGACAACTGCCCCTAATTCCTCAGAGTTGCTGGGGTTGTGAAAGAAACATTCTGCTGACAAAAGTGCATTTTAGAAAGCCCTTCTGTCAGCAGATTCCCAGATTCCATTGTCATGTCTTGCATGCTGAATGTGAGACTAAATATGATTTACCCCTTTTTGCACTCCTCAGTAGTGCATAGATCAAGCATGTTTTCCATGCAGGTCCCTGGTATCTGCCCCTCCTCAGGACCTCATGGATCAGACAGGAATATTCAGCATGTCTCTGTCTGCCAGACCCCGATGCCCAAATGGGAGTGATTGAATAGGGGTGTGCTATAACCAGGACAAAGGACTGGTAGAAAGCACCCACGAGAAGTCAGGTTCTACAAACCCTGCCTTGAGCCCTTCCCATGATTGCTGTGTTTAGTAGCCATTCAACAACTGATGAGATTTCCTTCCCATGGTCTTGTGGCAGTCAATTTCCTGCATCAGGATCTTTTTCAGTTGAAAGTCTGAATTCACAGTGTTTGCTTGAAACCTCTTTTACTTGAACAAGCTGACTAGAAAGAGCCAGGTCTAAACTGAGTTTGAGAAGAAAATCAATGTTTTGTCATACTTCATGTTATGGAGCAGGTGAAATAGCTCCTTCAGATTGTTATAAAGTGATATTTTTGAGAGCTAGAAATAGTTTTAATCATATTTCTGAAGGATAGACCCATTTTAGGACATTTAAAAATAGGCCAAGTTAGCTTCAGATTAACTGTTGATATCGAAGAACTTTAAGGACAGACTGGGAAAGACCCTCTTTTCTTAGTGTCTTTTCTGAAGTATCTGTGCCTAGCTAATCTCAGAAGGATGTGGGCTTAGATGGTTCTTTTATCTGACACAGTATAGCAGGTCTTGTGCACCCAAGATGGGATGGGAATCACTGTACTTAGTGAAAATTTTCTCTACTCTTTCCCACATTTCCTGGTTAAACTTCTAGAAATGACATTATGCCCCAAAATCTGAAAATAGGTGAACATGAGCCCTAAGGAAGGTACAACAGAAAACCAGCTATTTTCATACACACAGTGAAACACCTCCTTTCTTCTAAGAACTTGGAATGGGAATGACTCAAGGAGTTACAGAAATGTCACATTCTGCCTTTCTGCAAGTAGTGTTAAAATCAGTCAATGGTCTTATTTATTTCACAGGCCTTTCCCATTAATTTCAGTTATAGGTGTATGTCTTCAAGGGAAGAACAGCTGCATAATAACATCCAGAGCTACACCAATTGCAATGAGAACATGGAAAACTAGCAGCACAGTATATTAAGAAGGGAATTCCAAAATGCCGAATTTTGGTACCTTGCATTGTTAGTGACAACAAATTCAAAAGTCAGAATAAAAGTTACCTCCTTGCTGCATGAATCCTTTTCTCCCTCTGGTAAATGACAAGGTTTCTCCTCCTCTTTGTGAAGAAAAAAATGCAATATGGATTTAATTTGGAGGAATCTCCTTTAGCTCAATTTATTACCGGTGTCCTGACCATTGTCAGCACAACACTGCACATCAGGACTGATAAAATACATTCCTTCTTCTGGCTGGCATACTGCATCCTGAAAATGGAACCAAATAGATCACAAATAAATAGTGACTATCTTTTTAAAATAAAATTTATTATAATATATATGTATACAACTAAGGATATGTAATTTAGGCTAGTTCTGAGTATTCTTGTGCTTTTTGTCTTTGAAAAATATCTGAATGTTATAATTTGATATGAAGTACTTTCTTCTTCTTTCAGGCAGCGAATATTGTAGTAAATAGCTGACAGATCCTTGTCACAGCAGCACAACCACAATTCCCTGTGATGTCAGTTTTGATGTATTTTTTAATTAAGAAAGCACCTTTGTTTTGAAAAAGATCCTAAATTCTGCTAAAAATTGTTACATATTAAAACATAAATTAGTTATAAAGATATCAACTCTCATGTGGAAACATCTTTCTGTGGATAAGGAGATGGGGGGAATTAGAAACTACTTGTTTGGTTTTAAAAGAAGATTGCAAAAGGAAAAAGGATAGGAAAGGATATGAGGATTTTAGGGACCTTTAAGTAGTAGGCTGGAATCTCAACGTAATTGTGTTTGGCACTTTACCAATGAGGATTGGGAGTTTATGTTTTAGGAAGAGTCAGAGTGAACAGCTGTCAGCAGGCCCTGACATGAAAAGATAAGCCAAAGCTTTATATCTTCTAGGTAGTTCTCAAACCCTCCCTCGAAATTGCACTGTCACCATAGTAACCTTATCATGGCTAAATGGTGCCTAAGTGGTCCACATTACCAGAGCATCTTCTTGAGCCCAAAACTTTGACTCTCTGAGTTTCCTGGCTTAAGGGAAATTTGATTATTCTCTGAAATGAATATATGTGAGTAAACGTTAGAAAACAGAAAGAAACAATCAGGTTAAATAAAAGGCTTTTACCTAACTGATTAGAATAAACTGTCCAGAAAAGGTACTTATATGGAGAGGTCAAAAAAATTCAGCCACAATTTACCAGAACTCCAGAATTTATCAGAATTTCTAGTAAGTAGTGTGAATCCAAAGGGTCTTATGGTGAAATAGATGATGTGGTTACCTGCCAAAATGGTAATTTCCCTCCTCCTTGTCTAAGGTTACCAAGCACACTCTAACATGCTGCAAACTGAAGACTGCCAGCAGAAAAGCCAAATTAAATTAATTCTGTGTGTTACTTGTCAGAAACCTCTTGGGACATTCAGAGTACAAGCAGCCAAATTTCTCCTACCAGTTTTTCCTAAGGACTTCACAGCTACTGCTGCCTTGCTGGAAATGGCTGGACAAGGCTTGATCAAAATGTAAATGTTGTGTAAATGGATGCATGGCCCTGGCCAGGCACATGTACATACACAGGATTGATTACACAGATGCTGCCAGCACACACGAGGTCCTGCAAGGAGACATCACAGCTGAAGCTCCAGCACGGGCACATGGATGCAGCTTCAGGTGGAAATCACAGCCTGAGACACACGTGCAGCCCCCCGAGGGACTGGGTGCATTTTTCAGGTCATGTGCCAGTGCTCATTTCATAATGCTCTTGTAGCTGATTCATTTCCAGTGAAGGGACAAGGAGGTAGCCAAAACACCGAATGTCTCTTTCATATGCCAGATCTGTAACATATCTTTCTTTAGTATTGCTGTCTTACTGAACTCCAGCAAATAAACACTCAAAAGGAAAGTAAATCAGAATCAAGGAAATATTTCACTGCAGTTTTGAGAGTTTCATCAAGCCTTTGAACAAAATTGAGCCTAGACTTGATGGTATTTCAAAATTTAAAATGCAGAAGAAAGCCCTTTGAAATTTTGCTGATCAAAAACATTAAAAGGCCACAAAACCTGTTAAAATTTTTATTTACAGTTCACATTTAATTCAGGTTATTTGGGGAAGTTATAGATTAGTATACCCTGCTGTTTTAAAATTCATATTTATGAGGTTTAGATGAATAATTTACAGAACCAATGTACTCCTCTGCTCCTGAAAAAAAATATTTGCAATCAGATCATGTTTTGGAGGATTTCTTTGTTACTTGAGATTAATCAAACCATACAGTAGTGATTAAAATTTTTATTCTGTGGCTTGCCTTTGACTGGTTCTCAGAATATTTGATATTCTAGTTGTAATGATAGGTCAGATAAGTAATTTTCTGCTATTTCCTTGCTCTGATTGGACTGATAAAAGAGCTTTTTAAAAATAAATTGCCATGTAGGAGAACAGAATATTCAGTTTTTGTGAATGCTCGTGCATGTGATTTAAAAAAAAAACACAAACATTTCTACTGGTTTGATTTGATAGTATAAATATTTGAACAAAAGAAATATAAGCCAATACTAAACATGCCAAAAAAATCAACAAATATTTTAAACAAAAGCTTTTTTCTCTATATTGTCTCAACTTAAAATAATTAGAAAGAAACTAGAAATTTTTTTGTATCCTTTTCCATCTGAAATGACTAGAAGCCAGCTTCTATTCTACTCTGACAGACCTATCTGCTAGTCTTTATTTCTTTGGAAAACTAAATAAAGTGTTTGCATCTGTATATACGTCACTTCAGAAAAATGAGCACACTTTTCTTTGCTGTACTTAGGATGGGTCCAAGAGTATGACTTACACCAGTCATTTCACAAGGAGGAAAATGACCTTTAATAACATCTCTTTGAAATGAACAGTTAAGCCAGGACTGCAAATAATTATCTCTTATTGCTGAAACTTAGGGAACCAAATTCTATTGATGATAATTGACAAGACTAACAATATTTCTTCAATTTTATTGTCCAAAAGATGATATAACACGGCACAGCAAACTGAAGAATTATTTTCTGAGTTTGAGAGTATTGTTCTGCAGGTTCTGCTCTGTCTTCTCTGTTTGTGCCTTTTTCTTTCCCCTGGTTTTGAGTTCTGGCAGCTAGTTACAGACCATTGGAAGATGGTGCATTCAGGTTTCCAAAGAGTAGAAAGAAGATGGAGAATGGATGTCCAGCAGATGAGAGACTGAGCCAGGGCTCAGCTTCACTGGTTTCTGTCCATAACCCTACCTCAAATCTCTATGTCAATTTAGGAATGTCACTTTCTCTACTTTTGTTTGTCTGTAAAACAATTAAAATAATGCTTCCCTAATTTTTGCAAGAACAACATCATGTTAATGTGCTGTTTTCCTAAGTGATAGAAAAGGGACTGCAGAAACGATCCAGATGATAAAGACAAACAAAACCTTCAGCGCAGATGTCATTGTCTGACTTGGAGAATCAGTCATACCATCAATCTCTAAATGTCAAACTGTCAGTATTGCATGAAACAAGAATTTCAGGGTGTTGTAGAGTGCAATAATTTTTCTAGTGCATAAAAATATTTTTACGACATCCTCCTCTATACTAGCTGACATTCTAATAAAAGCCACTGAAACACGATGGGTTGTGCTCTAGTCATGTAACAAAGGCAGGTGGTATAAAGAGCCATTTCTCTCTTTTGTGACTCTTCATTACAAATTGTTCTGTCTTTGAACAATAAACATCCATTATGAACTTTCAGGAGGAAGATCAGCCTTTCTCAGGTGACCTAGGCTTGGAGTACTGCAGAGAACTCTCTCTACAAATGAGAAGACACACCGAAAACTTTTGCAAAGGGCAGCAGAGTGGTTGTCCTCCCCAAGGCTCTGCAAATTGCTGTGGGAAGGATGAGAAAGAGGCTCTTTGCGACACCCCCTGTGTACAGTGCACTTCTCTGTGACAACCAACTAGCTAAGAAAATTAGATGGAACTTGATGAGCTGGATCTGTCATGTGAAGCTGCATAAAGTACCAGGCTATTTTCATGAAAACTGGCTTCAGCTGCTTACCTGAAAGAAGTTGACAGGATGAGAGCATTATCAATGGGCATTTTTTTAAAAGAGATAATGATAGTAAGAGACTTAATTTTATATTAGACTATGAAGGTGGCAATAACATCAACTGATAGCAGGTAGCATTTTTTCATAGCAGGGTCATGAGATAGTTTACTACTGGAAATCACCATTATATTCAAAATCAAGTGTATGCATGTCTTTACCCTTATGACTTTGATCACTTTAGAGAAATAGATCAATGTGCATACACACACACACACATGCACATATATTTACATATATATATATATATATATAAGATGTGCATGTATATGTCTATGTGTGTGAAGTTGACATGCATATTTGGTGAATAAAACAGGAATGTAGAAGCCCTGATGTGTGCTGACTTTAATCCATTTCCTCTTTGGAAAAGAGCCAGTATATATCTGGGAGGTAAATAGAGTGTAGTGGTCTATTTTTGCACTTGTGCGTGCATGTGTATGCGGAATACATAAAAATGATCATCCTCAGACTCATTCCTATATATGTGTGGGAACATATCCCAGATGTTCACCTCTTAAGCCTTTAGGCTGACTGTACCCACTCCGTGGGAGAAAGGATGATGGAATATGTATGAGCTTCTTCCCTGATTATGTTTGTTGCAATGTCAAAGTACTGGCAGCTGTCCTAGTGGAGATAGGAGTAAATCTGGCAGACTATAGTCTAAAATTAGTTTTCCCTACATGTAATTGTCCTATTTTAAATTTTTTTCTTAAATATTTTTCTGCATTCATCCCAACCACACCATGCTTTTTCCTGTATCATGTAATCACCACAGATTTTCAGGCTGCTGAACTTACTTTCTTTGATAAGGTGAACAATTAGAAGTCTACAGTTTTGGGTTTTTAAATTTCACATATGTTCCTAGGCAAGTACTTCTATTTTTGAATAAGTTTAAGGATATTTATTATATTAGCACAAAAATGTGTTGCCCTCAATGAACTCTGAAATTTTGCTTCTGCATATAGTGACTTAAAACAAAATGAAGGCTGTGAGGGATGTTCCCTCTCAGTCCATCAGTGGTACAACAGAATGATTCACATCAGACTCTTACATTATACTTATAAATCATTCTTGCTCATGTGTACTTCTAGACTTCTGCTTGTTATTTCTCTACCTGAAAAAGATACTTTCAAATTGAAATTATTTGTTCTTTCAGCAAATGTAAACCTTGCTGTTTTCAGACTGTTTGGAACCTAAAAAAATGTCTGCTTCTTTTTCTGTGTATTTTCTACTACTCTGCAGAGACTACTTGCTCAAAAATCATAGACCAGACTTAAAAATTATTATATTTCAGAGGGGAAAAGGAAAGATCACATTGGTTTTCTTTTACCATGACTTTATACTTTATATAATTTCTCAGAGTAAACTTCCTATTTGCAAGAACATCCAGCCCATCATTAGAGGCATATGCACACACTCACACCTACACATATCACAAACCTACCTCTTTTGTAGCTGGTGGAGGTTCCAGTGACACAGCAGTAAGGCTGCCTACAGTCTTGCACATTTAAGACCTGAAAGTACTTAATTATATTGGGTCTTGTAAGTGAATCTTGAAAGAAAAATAGGAGGAACTGAATAAGTAACTTTCCTAGTGCCTGTACAATGAGAAGTTAATACCTCCCATCTAGTAGTTATGCTTGCAGTTGCTAAAGAGCACCTGAGACTCTCCATTTCTGTAGAACACTGCTTGCCAGAGAAATGACCATAGCTTTCTGGTGTCTGTGTGAAATATCTAGGGAACCCCCACACCATCCACATACCTAGTGGGGAGCTGTTTACTGAACTTCAAGAGAGGCTTGGTTTGTCTTTGCTCATCTGTTACAGTTTGTATGGAACTTCAAGTGGTGTGTTTCATTTTCACAGCTTTCAGAGTCAATGAAGTATCCTGAAGTCCTATAAAGTTAATGGAATAATCAAAGGTAAAACAAGGCAAATAATTCTCTTTCCCAATCAGATTTTCAAGAAAAAACACCACAATTTAATGAATGTTGTTTAGATAGTATTGCAATAATGAAAGAATAATACAGAAACACAAACTGTTTTCATTAATGATACATTTTAGACTTAATTGGAAAGTCAGACCACCTGGATTTATGGTCATCTAGTTTTAACAAGTAACATGAAATGAAAATAAGGTAATGTGCAGCTAAGAAAATTGGTGGGTCATATTTGCGCATGCATTTTTTCCATGTGTTATCCAACTGAAGTTTGTTTACAGAGAACCTGTGAGTTCTATGCCATTTACTCATTTATCCTTTTGCTCAATGTAAACTTAACTATTATAAGTAGCTACACCAGTACATCCTTATTCTCCAAACAGCTTAAGTGTGTGCTACTTTAGAGAGCTTCAGAATGTACTTAATTTTTTTATTGTATAGCAAGGGTTGTACCTCATGCTTGTGTTTAAAACCATGCAATTTTTTTCATTGCATTAAGAAATTGGGTACCAAAAGGCCGTTTGTGGGTGTGGTGCTTCCTTTCCTTAATACCAAATTTGTGCTGTTACTTAGTTGTTCGTTATGAAAAATAAATCGTCACTGTGAGAAAGTAAGCAGCCTCATTTTTCTACAGTTAGAAAAGAGTAACTGTGTAGGCTGGCTTAATTTGCAGGCAGGTGAATTGATAATAGCATAATACTCAGATTTTTGTCTTTATGCTTTCCATACTCAGAAACTGAGTGTCTCTAATCTGTTTATTTCTTTTTTCTGAGCAATTCTCATTCTAGTATTTCACACAGATCATCCCACACTTTAACACATTCTGTGTTAGGATTCAAGGTCCAAAATATTGCTGAATGCCAGCAAATAAGAAGATTGTTATATGTCTGATGTATAAGCAACAAATTCCACAAGGAAATGTTGTCTAGCCAGGTAAAAGTTTCGGGCTCTGTTTCATTTTATCTGGATTAATTTTATCTGAATTTATTGATTCAGAAGATAAGCTTTGCACAAGAACTCAAATGTTTTTTCTGTATGATAATATAACACAGGCCGAGATTTCCTTATGTTTGCGCAGAGGTGCCTTAAGGTTCTGCCTCCCCTAGACCTAGGGGTACTAAAGAATCACAAAATTATTTTAATGTCAAACATTTAAAGGTGATCTTATAATTATTTACCTCTCTGTCCAGGTGGCTTTTGAGTTCAAAAGGCACAAACAGCTGCATAATTTTATTTTTTCCCTCAGAGGTGGTGACCATACAGTTGGGTTTGACTTGTTTTGGGGTTGTTGTTTTGTTTTTTTTAATTTACCCTGTAAACTATTTAATATATAGCACTATGCACAGCCTGCATGGCTCAGCACTCGGTCCAATGCCTGATGGATGCTTGGGTGGTTTGCTTAAAGCAAAAACAGAAATAAGAATTGATCACAAGCTAAGCAAAACTAACCTGCCTGCCTCACACTGTGCAGCCCATTCCAGTCCCTCGCCCTCCGGTGTAAATTGCTGGGTGTTGCGGAGGGGCGTGAGCGGGGAGTCTAATTTTGCAGTCCCCTGCAGCCGCGGGTGGAACGGCAGCCCCGGACACCGCGGAGAGGGCCGAGGATCTTCAGCACCACGAACAGCGCCTGATGCCGCGGCTCCGCCCGCCGGGCCGCAGCTGGCCAGCTGTGACAGGCGGGCTCTGAACCTGAAGAGGTATCCTTTTCCCTCACTACCAGCTCTGATCATCACTATCCGCTCCAATTTGTGTCTTCGATCAATAAAACACATTTGGAAGGCCGAGAAGAACCTCCTGTCTCTCTGTCTTTGATAAAGGCTTTATATTTGTTTTCAAAACTTGAAGGTTAGAAATTTGAGGTTGAGGGACACTGGACATCCTGACCATAAAGTTTGCCTGAAGATTCAATTTTCCAAAGAAATATTAGGCTTTTATAAGTCTGATGGAACTGTCAGCAAGGACCTTTCCTGCTTGTGATAGTAGGACAATCATTAGGCTTTGCAATGGATGATACACTTGCATCTCAAAATAACATGGAGAAATTTGGCCTTACAGTGTTTTTCCTGAGATATTGCCAGTGTTGAGTGCATAGCTCAAAGGAATTAGCCTATGGTCCCATAGTGTTTTAAAAATGACATCTGAGTATACATCTTATGTATAATGCAAACCTATAAGACTATAGAGTACAGGCTACCTAACCTATTCATCTTTTGGGGGGTTGAAAGTGTTGGGGTTTTTGTTTCGGGTTTTTTTTTTTGTT
>VXBN01014625.1:226910-244208 GCA_013397395.1 Sinosuthora webbiana | reverse complement strand
TTTTTTTTTTTTTTTTTAATCCCCCTGTTCCATTAAACCCATCTACTAACTATAGATGTGCATCAAACTGGATACAATACCATTTGAAGAGGACAAACATATTTTTAAGTAAGAAAGCTCTAGAATCTAGGTTTCAGTTTTGCATCCTCCGCTTCCACCCCTTCAGGCTTTGATGCTGCCAATAGCAGTGGATTCCTGGCCACTTCTAACAGGAGAAAGTGGAGGAGAAGGAATGCTTCCAGCACACTCTTTCCCCTCATGGCAGCAGAAGTTTCTCACTGATTTAGCTGTTAAATAATTCAGAGGCAAAACCCATCTGTTTAAGTGAATGTCCTGTTTCATGTCTCCCCAGGGAAAAGGCAGCAATCTGGAAAGAAACATCACATGTGACTTGCTGGCTTTCCTACATAAAGACTAACAATTAAGGTATTTTGCTCCAATATTTTCTTTCCCTTGAGCTGGAACTTGCTAAATCAGACTGTGGCACACCAGAGACTAACTATAATTGGGAGACAGTAGTCTTTCCAGGAACCAGTTTCTCAGAAAAACAACCGTAAAGATCAAAAAGGCTCAGTTCCATAAACGTTCTTGAGAGGTTAAAGAAAAAAAGCCAACGTGGGAGATTTGGTTTCAGGGACTTTCATACACCCACTGCATATATGCACTTCAGATTTTCCATGTCTACTGGTTTAGTTCTTCTGTATCTCTGTCAAATTTAAACCACTTGGACATCTGATTCACTCTCACAATTAAAAAGCAGCTTTTTAAAGCTAACTAATTATTAATAGTCCAAAATTTCCTAGAATCATAGCAATCTGAGTCACACTCAGATTAATTACTCAGTTTAGTAATTTTGCATTCTTTAAAACAGAGGAGTGTGTGAAGGAATGACCCATTGTGCTCTTTAGGGCTGATAATAGACATCTGCATAATTCAATAAGCAGACTTATAAAATGTGTCTGAACCTCTGATATTAAACTTAAATTAAACTCTGATCTCAAACTTAAATTTGGTTTTGGCAGGACCACTGCTAATTATGAGATGGATCTATATCAGGGCTGTCCTCTTTTTCTCCCACTCCAAAATCAGAATAGATACTTCAGAAAATTTTTCCCATGCTGGCGTAGGGAGTTTCTCTTTGTCAAAACAACTTTGAAAGAGTAGGAGGCGGAAGCAACTTTGTCTGTGCTCAGATACGTTATTTTCTCTGACTGAAAGCAACCTGGTACTGGTTCTAGATAAGGCTGTGGAACTTGATAGACAAATTAATCTAGTTTAATGTAATGCAATTTGTAAAACTACAGTTGATGTAAATTAAAATTGCTTTGAAATGATGGGTTGATTACAAAGACATGGGATAGTTTGACTCCTTATGAATTGTCATAGTAAGACATGATTTTTAGTGAATTCAAAAGTATAGCTCAAAAATTATTTCCTAATGTAAAGCTGTGTAGGGTATTTTCATAATCTTCTGTGACAGATGAAATACATCTTCCAGGTCAATCAGACATAGTTCTGTGTAAAAGTCAGAATATATTATCCTTTATTATAGCTTGTCTGGATAAGTTGTGTATTCAACGATGTTGAATATGTTGTTTTGCTGAATTCTTCTATCACTTAAATATAAGTGACAGACATGCATGCAGTTTTGTTTTGTCATGTGATGTCTTTGTAATTACTAATAAAGTAGTGTTTATTTATTCAGATTTGAATGAATAAACACTTATATTCAAGTTTCTGTATTCCACTGATATGCCACAAATGCATAATGCATACACAGCATGAATTATCATCTGTATTTGAGTGGGAGATGTTTTATTATATTAATCTACTTTCTCTGAATAAGAAGCCTTGCAATATATATTATGCATAATCAGACCACTGTTTATCCTGCTGTGCATATCATCAGTTGCCAGTCAATAGGGTTTTCATTTGCCTCAAATATTTCATCTGTCTGTGTAGCCAGGAAACAAAAGGAAAGGAATGTTTTGAGCATCTCCCTGTGTTTCCCTGTTCTTCTCACCCCACTTTTCAGCAAATAGATGGAACAGAACTATTCTTTGTCTAGTTATATTGTACAAAAAGGCAGACTTGGGGCTGGGCTGAGGGAGCTATGACCTTGCTAGCATTGAGTTTGTGAATGGGTTATGTTAGCATGGACTAGGAAAATGTTAGCATTCCCACCCTTCAGGTTTTACTGACAGAGGGATGACTCACAGCTCTGAAAATTGTTCACAACGTGCTGAGGCTTGCAGCTCCAGATTGAAAATATTAGGGTATTTTTACATCTAGATGGTTCTATAAATCTTGATGGGATTTCATTTGCATGAAAATTCCAAAGAACCATGTAAATGATTTGTTATCGAATATTTCCATTTGCACTCTGACAACTTGAATTTTGTGCTGTCACTCCAAGGGGAAGTCACAAGCCCCAGCCCCCCTGCAACCAATCATTCTTGCAAAGATCACCAGCTACTGTTTTCTACCAGGAGGCCAAGAGTGCATGTGGACACAGCACACCATTGAGGCACTTACTCTGATGATGAACCTGTCAGTAAGTGTTACTGAGTCAGATTATGACAATATAGTGGCACCAGAAGACAATAGGAGTTTGTGCTTCAGAATTCACAGGATCAATCAGCACATGGCTGGATGACATTTCTGTCCTGGATATCTGAATACTTATTTTGTACGTAAGAATTTCAGTATCTTTGTTTTGTTTCCACTTAGTGCATACTTATAATCATTAAAAATACTGTGAATAAGTGATTTATTTGCCTTTAATAGAAATAAATGTTGGAGTTGAGGCATTCAGGAGGTCTGCCAGGAGTGCAGATGTGTGAAAAATTCTAGCCGGTATATTTGTGATAATTACGGTTATGGTCCTACAATCTTATATCATGTAATTCTCCATGGAAAGTTCTTGATGAAATATTGTCAGTTTAAATTTCACTCATTTTTTTAAAAAAGAAAAAAATCTTCCCCATGAGAAAATTATGAATTTCTGCAGATGTGAAATAAATCCCAAGCTCTTTATAACACTAAGCCCTTATTTTATATTGCTCAAGAGCACCAGCACTTTCTTGCACCTTTTGAATGTAATGTTTAAAATGGTACTAAATTTTCTTTTCTTTAGATTTTTTTTTCATCCTGAATGTAGATAAACAGGTTTTACAATATCTTCTTTATCAGTACCTACATATCCTGGTGGATTTGACCCTTCTGCCAAGTGTGTTCCCTGGTTTAGAAAATTATGTTTATTTGTACCATTACAATAGCCAGGAAATTAATGAAATTCAGATCTCCTGTGTTCATCTTCTAAGCCTACAATACTAACTGTACCATACTCAATAATAATACAAAAAAGACAACCTATTTATCATCCTCTGAGATTTCTTTTTAGCAACCAAGCTCCTGTATTAATAAATACAGAAAAATTAATTTGTTTCATTCCAGTGCTTCCATAATACAATTGTTTTTCTGAGCACATAGTGTAGCTTGCACATTGACTGGGCCTTAAGTTCCTATTGCATTCCTTGTCTGTCTTCATTGTTATCCAGTGCTGAGCTATATAAACAAACATATGGTTTCCTCCAAAGAGAAAAAGCTCTAAGGACTTAAATGGCAAGACAAAGTTTGCTGTCAAATTATTTCTTCATACCCCATCTCTATTACAGATGTACATGGTGAAGATTCAGTCTCAGCTCTGATTGCCCCTGGAATCCTAGGGTAGGTCCAAGTGCCTGTTCAGGAAGCAGGTCACTCTGATCAGGTCACTTATAAGTGGAGCAACGCACACACAGATTTATCCTGGAGAAGCTATCCTGTCCTGGGGTTTTCCTGAGCCAAATACACTGAAAATCAATTCCAGCAAACAGGCAGTAATAGAGATGGAAAATGACTGGTAGATAATGTTACACTCTCATGACTGGTTTTAATTTTGTGGAGACAAGGCTAACTTGTGAGTGCAGTCAGTGCTTCAAAACATGATTGACTATAAAGGTCTTGATATTCAGCACTCCTTCCTCTATCATGACAAGACAAAACAAGGGAATTTTGCACATCAAGGTCTTGGATTTGGAGAATGATTTTCATTCTTTTTAAAGAACTTCAGGTTTGAATCATCTGCTTGGATAGGTCTCATGAGCTCCTATGATAATTTTAGTGATTCTACTGAAGGTAAATAGCTTATGAGGACTGTTAAACTGACCTTTCTAATTAAGAAGAGGTAAGCTGGGGAGTCTCCAGTGATTGCTGAGTAGTGTTATAGAGAGATTCTGTCTGAGAAAGTGAGAACATTTTGGAGACTCGCTGAAGTTTTTGGAAGGTTAGTATACCCATTCTCAAATTCAATAAACTGCAGTAATTCAGGTGTCCATCACAGCATGACAATTTGGCAAAATTATGCCTAGTCCATTATGCAAACAAAACCAATTTTTTTGAAAGGTGAAAAAACATTCATGATTAATACCCTACAAAATAAACCACTGAAAAGCTGTCATGACAAAAAGCAGCCAGCCTGCCCTTTTTTCTACCAGCTACACTAGCAAGGGGTAAAGGCTATGTTTAATGATGTGGAAAGCAGTTCTTAGTATCTCAGCATCATTGCCTTGGCTGTCAAAATAACCATTCATTTCTGTGGCTTGAAATGGACTCTATACAGCTTTTTATGAAAATGCTTTGAAAGCCAAGCATTGTTGCCTTGTGAGTTTATGGAATTCACATGGTTGCTTCAAAGAAGAATTATACGAATTTGAACTGCATGAAGCCCTAACAGGAATGAACATGATTCAGGTAATTCCTGATGATGCTCTCCTATAGAGAACTGGACATTACATACATTCTTGTACAACAAAACCATCCAGTTACTTCTATTCTTCCAGTATTAATCTGCAGCAGAGCAATTTTTGCTTTAAGCACTGCTGTACTCTAGGGCTGACAATTTGGATGTGATTACAGTGTACAGGTCTTGAATGCTATAATTGTCATATGGTACTTTGTGCTCCTGCAGCAGGCCTGCATGATACTGGCAGTGAGCAGAGACAATGGATATCCCATGGAAACAGAGTAACCGACCTATGTTATGCTGCTCCTATCGAATTCAGTGGCAGTGTTTTCAATTATATCACTGTGAGCAGGATTATGCCTGCCTGAGTGGGAACAAAAAAGAAGAGAGACAAAGAAGAAAAGATCTGCATGAATCACAGACAAATTAGCTTCTCAGTGTTTGATTTTAATAAAAGGTTGTTGGGAAAGGAAAGAAAGGTAGGAATGTAATTTGACTGTGGTTAAACTGTTCTTGTCAATATAATTTCATCACATGAACATCCCTTTGTATTAGAGCATTAACGATTGTCCTGCCTGAGGTCTGCCTTCCTCTCCCTCTGGAGCATCTGGCTCATCAGCTTAGGGATTGTGGCCTTTAGGATCTGGCTTTGTGAAAAGCTACCTGGTGCTTTGATGTTTGTTATTTCTGCTGTGTGAGCTGGGAAATGCCGTTATCTCTGCCTGTCATCCTCGTTACCAGAGATCTGCCAGGTCAGCCTTTCCTCGTTAAGATACATCCCTTTCTTACCCATTCTCTTCAAACTTTCCTCTCCTCAGATTTACAAATCCATGTCCTCTCTCATACAGACAATATTTTTACGTTTTCATATTTTGGTTCCTATTCTTTTACTGCAGTGATCTGCTGTCTGCTTTTGGCATCTGCCTTCCATCTGGGTGAACTATTATTTTCAACAATGTACCTTTCAGGAATACAGAAGAGCTTACATGTAGGACGGGACCATTTGTAAACCTACAGTTTTCCATACTTATGATAAACTGCTCCATGTAATGTGTGTGGAATTCTTATCTCATGCTAAATTAATGCAAAATGTAACTAAAAAGTAGAAATCTAGTCAGTGTTAGCATTCAGGCTGGACTCATGTTTTGCATCTTTAGTTTCAGAATTCCTTAATAGCAAAATATCACAAAGGGAAGTTCAAAAGTCAGAGATGGCAGAAGTACATGGATGTGGACACTCAGAACAGATGAGATTTTACAGAAGAAAAAGATGCAATTCAAATGTGATTCTAATTCATCAAAATGGAAATTGCAACTCAAAAAGAATAGGCCAAAAGATCAGAAATTCATAGAGTTTCCTTTCCTACCTTCCTAGTTGTTGAGGTGTAGCACTTTAGAAATTTCCAGAACTTTTGGATATGCAAGTATTATAAAAGTACAAACCAACAATTTAATCTAATTTAATTAACTTTGAAGTGTTGATAAGGTACTGTAGACTCATGAACTTACTGAATATTAAATATGGGATCATATTTTTAAAATACGATGTGATAGGTGTAATTATTTTCTTTTATTTCATAATAGATTCCTAAATTTTATTGTAAATTTTATATAGTCTACTTAGTAACTCAAATATATGACTATCAAACTGAAAAAAAGGAAGAAAAATAAAGGGAGAAGTGGGAATGATTTATTTTATCTGAAATGTGTGAAACTTCCATTTTAAAATATTAATTATAATAAAAATGTGACTTTGGAGCTTGTTTGTACTTATTAAAAAATACAGATTAAGGCAAATTCAGTAAAATCCCTATGTTTAACATCATTTATGTAGTACCGTGTTATATTAAGACCAGTCATATTTCTTCATGAAACTAAATTAAAAGAAACATTAATCAAAACCACAAAGGTGCATGTTCTTGTTCAAACCAAAGTCATGCACAGACAAAGGATTTTCCTGCATACTTGTTTGTGGAGGGTTTTGCCTTATTTTAAGAGTGTCTATTGATGCAGTTACATAATTTAACTCCAGGATTTAATTATTTCTCATGTTTTTTCTGAATTCCCTGGGATAGCCCTTTCTGTTGAGACAAGTAGAAATGCCAACCAAGGCGTGTTTACAGCAGTAGAAGTAAAATGGGAGTTTGGAGCAGGGTGAACAGTGATGAACAAAGAGCTGTGTAAGTCCTGTAGGTGATGCTGTGAGGGAGAGAAGAATGCAAAATGAAACACAAGAAGGGCAGACAGCTGCCAATAGGGACAATGAATTAAAAAAACAGGAATCTGAGGGGTGAGGCCTCAGACATGGGTGTCAGAGGAGCAGAGGAGGTGAATGATACTCAGCAAAAAACATCTGAGAACACCCACTTGTCCTAGAAAGCATCCATGGAGCTGAGGACATAGTACTGCTTGAAGGCATGACTACCAAGAGAGAATTTTTTTTTTTAATACACCCTTCTGCATTGTGTTTCCTCCTCCAGATGACAGGAATGGACAGCATAGACAAATGCAGGATGAGAAGATGGGTTGTGTTGGTTGGGCCTCTGACAGAGGAAGAAAGAGGTGAGAAGACATGCGCAGCCAAAGTCTCAGCAAGAGGATCTGGAGCAGTTGGAAGAGTGACAGTGACCTGAAGCACTTGGAGTACAAGTCTCTCATAGTCTACCTTTTGCCACAGAAGGCTCATGAGTCCATAGGGAGGGGGATGTGCCCATGCCCACCCACCTTTGAAGGAAATTCCTGTATGTTCCACTCATAGCCTGAGAGGCAAGTAAAGGACAGCTCTGATGGGTTCATCACACATGCCCCACAGCTCTCCTCCTCGGATGTCCCATCTCTTGGTGTCTGGCAAAACATAAAGGTGAGAAAATGAAGAGACTGGAGGACAGACATGAACAGATGATTATGGAGCCCAGCTTTGGGATGGTTGGGCTCTAAGTGAGACTGATGAATTGAGGGATATGCAGGACAGTGGACTGAGGAGAAGGTCTGGAGAACAGGGGCTGGATGGGCAGGGGCTGCCCTATGGCAGGGCACTCAGGACAGGGGGCAGCACAGGAGGTTCCTACAGCAGCAAACAAGGGGGTGGGCTACCGTGTGCACCAGTGGAGAGAGAGAAATCACATGCACTCTTTACCAAGGTGAAGGAAGTGATGAGGTCGTTAGGAAGACAAGGCTGCCAAAGCTATCAAAAAGTCTAGGATAGAGAGAAATGGAAACTCAGGACAGGTCTAATGGGGGTCTTTCTAGTTTCACAGCTTTTATCCTGACCAAGGGTTGTGACAGAGCAGGACTTGACTGGTTTTTGTTGTGAGGGAAAACCAAGTGAACCCAGTGGTGTAACCTGAGATCAAAACAGTCAGAGCCTTCAGCTCTTACAGAGGAGTTGCCTTTGTTGCAATGTTTTGCCTGAACATGAAACACAATGAAAATTCAAATTAAGCAGAGTCCCAAAAGCCTGCAAGGCTAATCCCAGGCTTTGACAATGTCCAGAGCAAATTCTCCCCAGACAATTCACGTGTTACCTCTCTGATTTAGTGACAGGACATGTTCAGCAGGATCCCCTCTGCTCCAAAATTAAATCCAAACAGTGCAAAGATCATTCTTCCATCCCCTGCAAGGATCAGAGAACTGGCTGATGGAAAAATCCCTTTGAAGCAGGAGTTGGATGCAGCTACGCTGTGAACAGAGGAAGGGAAATTGTAGTGATACAGCATGTTCATTAGCTTGTGAAAGAAAATGTAGGCCATGTTCTGAAACACTGTGGTAAAATCCAAGCATTCTCCATATTGGGGTTTCAGATTTTCAGACCTGCTCATGATTCACTGATGTAGCACTGCCAGATAGGTACTTCTAGAAAGAGAATGCATCTGCATCTATTCTCTCTCCCATGAATACATCTAGCAGCCACCACATGCTTCCTGCATTCACTTTTTCTATTTCTTTATTATACTGAGAACATAAAACAATACAGAGTGACATTCTGTCACTGACAAGTGCTTTTCAGCCTTCAAATGACAAAACCTGACATTTATTTCCCATAAAAAACACTCTCGCATAATAACAAGTGGGCTTGGAAACCGTGACATTTTGTTGTGATTATTGCTGGAACTGCAGTATTTTGGAAAGACAGACCCTGTAACATGACACACCTGGAACTTACTCTTGTGCACTGAACTGGACCTTCCGTGGGAATCAGTTTTAGGTGACATGTAAAACTGGATGGAAACTGGGTGCTCATTTGCTTGGTGGGAGCTGTTATACCCTCAAAATGCTCAGGGAGCTTCTGGGTGCAAGGAGAGGTTCCCAGTGCCTTTAGGTAGGACACTGAGGACTGTTGTTTTCAATCTAGTATCTGAGATAGGATTGTAATTTTGGAGTTGATATCCAGATTGTGATAAATTCTACCTTAACTTTAGCCATTTAAAAGTTAACTGTCTATTCTAATGCTTCTTAAGACTCACTTTTACTAGGCCCAGTTTTTCATGCATGGAACACACTGTGTAAGGCAGTTTAACTGCATGGCTACAGCTCTGCTACTTCTAGATCTAAATGATTCTGTTTCTCTGGCTCTATGGTCAGATCCTGCACAATCTGGAATGAAAATGCTCTGCAGAGAAGGATCAAGCTAACATCAAAAAATGTCCTGAAAGGTCTCTACATACAAACTAGATAAGAGTCCTGCAATTCTTTGTAAAGAATATATTGACAACCATTCTTAGGTAGATTTTATCTGTGTGATGGCTCAAGGAATCTAGAAACCTCACTTCAGGCTCCAGATGATGAAAGATGTTATATTTCTGTTCATGTGGATTCATTTCATTGATTTACAGCATTATTTTTTAATCTCAAAGTTAATGTTCAAACAATTCCTCCTGCTCCCTTAATATCTAGACTCTGAGAACAGCAATAATGAAAGTTTCATAGGATCTTAATGAGCTAAATTGACCAAGGTTCCTTCTTGATGAGACAGCTCTGCAACCCATTTTATCTTCAGTTTGTAGAAGCTTATTAAACTAACTTGAAGATAGAGAAGACAGCTCCAAAATGCAAAGACAGACGTGATTGTTCCCAGAGGAGAAGAGAGAAAATTCACAGTATCTTCAGCCAAAATTTGGTGATATTCAGAGTTAGGCTTTGACTCAGACCCACCTAGTTATTTCCAGAAAGTCTTTGCTGGAATACTGATGAAGGTATTCCTTTGTAAAAAGCACAGTATTTTTCACTTAATTCCTTAGCAATTGATTAGCATTGTAGAAACTGTACACATAGTAACAATGGCTTCACAGAAAGGTAATTTCTATTATTGTGTATTACTTCCTTGAATCGAATGTTCCAGTTGTGTGGGCCACATCAGACTAACAATACCCCCATTTTCTGAATTCAGTATTCTTTATTTACCATAATTGCCTTACAAGTAATTGATTTCTGTCAAGAACAGACGTCAGCTTCAGAAATTCTCCAGTCATCATTGGTAGCCATTTCCTCAAAGTAGTCATTAGCTTAGCAATAATGATGCTTAGCTCTTGGAAGAAAATGGAAATCTTTCTATACATGTCAGTAAACTCATCAGATTCCTTTGTGAGTGATGAAGAGTGTGGCTATTAAATCAACATTTTTGCATAATATTAAAGCTTCCACATGTTGCCATAACAATTAACACCTCCTCCTAAAAATTACTTTTGAGGAAATTACCTCAGCACATTCAGTTACTCAAAATGGGAATGAACATTTTGATGACTCCAGAGTGTTTCTGTTTGGCACATACGTGACGCCACATGCAAAGACAGGGATGGATTCCTTTGCTTTCTCTCTGTTAGAGTTCCCAGAATCATTAAAATGCTAACTTAATACATGTTTATTCTGTACTCCTATCCACAGCACACAGTAAACTTAAATGCTGAGTAGGTGGGAAGGGAAGGTGTTATTTTTGGATTCATCTCAAGCAGTCTTCCATGACTGACACAAAGTCCTGTGATTTGCCTCAATAAGAAACTAGGACTTTTGTCCTTATAAAACGAGTGACTGCAGCTTTCTCCAGTGAGAAAATGCACTCTGAATTGTGCATGTTTTGCTTTCTGAGTCTCTTTGCACACAGCTATTTAGCTGGCTCCTTCAGGATCTTTTGAGCCTGAGCAAAGCTACCTAAGAGAGGGTTGCAGAGGTGCCAAGTGAAACCTTGAGCTAAGTCTATCAAATCTAGCACATCACTTGAAAGGATGTTCACAAAGAAGAGACAAACATTTTTGGGATAATAGGTTGCTTCAGGTTTCTGCCATTACTCCTTGCCTCTTCTTTATTATGATTGACTGCTCCTCAAAAGTGTTTGGTTCAAATATTTTTCTCCCCCCAGATGTGCATAAGGCAGAATTAAGCTATGAGGCCTGGTAATGGGGTAATTTAGGTTGGAGAACTAGAAACTCTTGTGAATGTAGTTCAGGTGTAAAAATGCTGCAGGATAAAATGTCAAGTAAGAGTTTGCTGCTGTTTTTGCTGGGTCTGAGAGGCTTCAGTCTCCTCCTGATCATCCATCTAGTTCTTAAACAGGAGACACCTGCCAGTATGAGTTTTATAGAGCACAAAAATCCTTATATACAAAGATGTGACAGAATGCATTTCAGAAACACAGAGGCAGTAAGGCAGCTATCTTCCCCTCTCTTTCTCTTCAGGAGTACTTCTAGATATTTCCACAGCACCAACACAGAAGACAAGGCAAAATCTGCAAGCAAAGACGTGCTGTTTTCCAATTATTGAAAATATTCATGCCTTTTAATTTCATTGTTTTTAGTACCATTAAGAACATGACAGCGACATCCAGTCGGTCTCTTGATAATTATTCATACTTTTTGCTGTTCCAATTACATAAATTAAATGCATGACATGACAAAGTCATATATTTGGAAGGTCTTTCAAATTAAGTATTGTTAGCAATGGGAGGTTGTTGATTATATTCCCACAGCTCAGCTAGGTCTAATTAGAGGGTTTTTCTGTTATGAGTATTCAGTCATATGTCATTTGGTGAACCTCTGCTATGTCTTGAACATTTCTCAACTTCCACTAGCTGAAGAGCTTCTGATTTTTCACTTGTTATTTATAAATTACTATGAGATTGCTATGACATTCAGTCGCAATTAGAAGAAGTTCATGGATCAAAAATGATGACGAATGTAGACAAATTAGACATTGTGTACAGTTTTAAAAATAAAACACACCAATATTAGTCTAGTCAATATTGTTTATAGAAAAATTACTTGCATACTACAAAAATCCCAGTTTACAACAAGAGATGTTTTCCTGGGGCAAATGTGTTCTATATAAATAGACAAAATAATTGCATATAAAATATGCCACCAAACAGCATATTTTCAACATGTGCGAATAATTCAAGGACAAACAATTCTCACAGAAGTCTAACAGCAGTGGTTCGTTGTAATCAGCAAGTCAATCACTCAATTAGCATCACTGATGCTGACAATTAGTCTTTTGTCTTTTTTGCATCTGGTGCTTTTAGCAAGATTCATTTAATCAAGAAGTTTATCTAGATACTAAATTATTTACCCTCTTGCTTTATTTTGCAACTTGCATTCATGGTCAAAAGATCCTAATTCTTTCATTTTTAAGGAACTCTACTTAAGATTGCATGATTTAAATAAGTATACAGATATATTAAAAATATACATAAATAAAAATTATATTTTTATGTACACTTACTTTAAAGTAGGTTATACAAGGAATATATCCCAGGATGTGATTTAAAATTAATTTTGCCACAGATCTGAGTAAAATTCAATGCAGATTTGCATGAACAAAACAAGGTAGGTCTTGATTAAGTGCCAGGTGTTGATTTCCTTCATTATTCTGGGAAAAAGCATGACTTATGGGTGACAGACCTAGACTCATTATCAGTCCCAATATTGTAAAATTTTATTTTCATTTTAATCAATGGCAAAACAGAAGAACAATCCTTTAACATAAAGAGGTCTCCTCTCTTTTGGTTATAAATTCTCTTTCCTCCCTGGTCCTTGATCGCTTTGAAAATTAGTTGTCCACAGTAGATGGTAGATTAATCAAAATATCTTTTGAATTTTTCATGGTTGTATCTTATTATTTGTAATTAAACATGATTTTTAAATGCAGTATCAAAAACATTGAATAAAATGTTTTGACTCTGATTTTTTCCTATGGATTAAAAGAACTCAAATTTTGATATCGATTGTATTGTACCAAGCAAACTGTTTGTCCAGTCTATTTTCCCAGTTCATAATCTGCAACACTTTTCAAAATAGCTAATTCTCACATCTGTTATTCTTCTAGAAGTGCTCCCCCATTGCCACATGGCATTATGTCTTCAGTAAAAACATTTTCTGCACTTGGCCAAATTGCTTGCAGCAGATGTCCAACAATGGTTTTAACCTGGGCCTCTCAAAGTGTAACTTTTGAGTTTATATTGATCTTCACACAAATAACTACCTTTCATGATCAAAAGTGTTGTGGTTTCCTTTGTAAGAAAGCAGTTTATGCAATTCAAGGAGCTCAAGCAAAAATAAGCTTTTTTTAAAAGAAACATATTGTTTGTAGGCCACAAAAGAAATAAAAATTGAAAGTCGATCTTTTTTTTTTTTTGTGAAATATCCTTGATGCCTCTTTTGCTAGCAACTGGAATTGTTGTCTGAGATAGGAAATAAAAAAGTGGAAAGTAATAGTTTCTGAGTAAGTCATGTCTCTCCAAATCCCACTGCTTCTGTAGCAGAAAAATAACTTGTCCAGACATACCCCATCCTTATTCTCTTGTGAGATTCTTATGCATATTGGACAGGATAGGTAATATTTTGTCAAGAGATAAGACTCATTTGTAAAAAAAAGGAATTAGAATAGAAAACAAAGAGTTCTGATAAGAAGTCTTGTTACTTGATATTTTCCTATAACCTAGTAGAATTCCCAGTAAGATGCTATGCTGGTTTCAGACAGTAGGGCTTGAATTACCATGGGAAGAGCTTGGGTCTGTAGCACTACATCTATAAATCTGCTTTAGTAAAATATCAGCAAGGAAGACGTGCTGTTAGACAGTGCTCCTGGCATGGTTTTGGTGTAGACATGGTGACTTGTATTGTCCCAGGACAGCATCAAATGGAGCTGGCAATGGCAGCCTGCCAGTAGCCAGGCTACTGGGGAGGGAATGAATTTAGCTGTCACATTCCAGTGTCATCTGGCTGCATAGCAAACAACAGTCTCCAGACTATATTGTAGCAACAGAACCATTACTACCACCCCTGGTATGCACCTGGAGTTTGATGGGCTGATGGGCCCATTCAAGCTTCTGAATCCTACTCAACAGAAATTAACATTTCCTGTCCTTCATCATCACTCAAAGACAGCAGAAGTGAATTTTGTTTAATTTTCACCAGAAGAGGTATACAGTCCTCAAAGGACAGAGCAAAACCTATAAAGTGAAAACAAAACCAACCAAACAAACAAAACCCAACAACAACAAAACAAACAAAAAACCCCAAACAAAAACTAAACAAAACCAAACAAACACAAACCCAAACAAACAAACAAACCCAACCAAAAAACCCAAAAACCAAAAAAACAAAAAACCACCCCAAACCAAACAAACAAAACCCAAAACCAAATCAAAACCAACACACTTTAGTAGTGCTGTACTTGATTACACTCCCTGGCCATGAAGAAAAGCAGATGGAAAGTACATTCCTTTCTCTTTAAGTGCTAGGAGTCCCTATTGGGAGTTCTAACAACGGAAGTATTATTGTGAAACCACCTCATATAGCAACTGCTATTTTTAAGGGTCCAGAAAATAAAGCCTTGTCTCTTTTCTTAAAAAGATTAAAAAAGGAAAAATAATATTAGTTCTGTAGTGAATAGCAGCTGTCAACTCAAGGGTAACTTCTCATTACTAACTAATGTAACTTACTCTTTCAAAAAAATAGTTTAGCCATTTAATTTTTGAATTAGGTCTGTGAATTGGGTCTGTGAAGTTTGCTTTTGGTATTTCATGGCATTCTTTTCTCAAGCATGTTTTTTATGGAAAAGAGGAAATACCTTATGTATCTTGTGGCTATGGAAATATGTGCTATTTCTTAGTCATGTTTAGACTAGACACATATCCCACATTAAAAATTTAATTTTCCCAACATTGGCAGAAACAAATGAGGGAAATGTATTCCCAGTGATATAAGGAGATATTCTTTTCAGGGTTATTCCCTTAAGAAGCTAATATGTGTTACATGAGACAGAAGAGGGTGTATGAAATGACTCATTTTCAGAGTTTGAAGGTTTTAAAATAAAATTACCTGGTTATCTGCAGGCTTCATGAATAAAGACAAATACCTTGTAAAGAAGCAAAACTTCAGAAGAGTGACTCCATTACTTTAAAGACTTCAGTGAAGTGCAGTGAACTGACTTCACAATAAATAGAGTTTGTAAACTGTAACCTGACAAATGCATCTATAGAAGGCGGAGGAAGATTTAAATATGACCTAATGAAATAATGTCTATTTTACAATATCGCATACGGTATGAAAGCAATACCCCATTGGGTAATGACAGCCTATTAGGGGAAAAACTGGCATTCTCTTTATCTTCACTTGCTCCAACAGTGTTAAACAAGGAGCTTGTTTAATACTGAGACACAGCAGGTAAAATAAATCACAGGAGATGAACATATCTTTGGCTGGGTAGGACTGGGATTTTGAATGAGCGTATCTAGCATAGCTGACACGTATCATGGGAGTGCAAGGATTAATAACCATAATTTTAGACAAAAAACCTTCCATTAGATAAATCCCTCTATTATGTAATGGCTCTTGATTGCTTTTTTCAGTAGTTTATGTCACGATATACCAGAATAAATGCAGTCCAACCTGCATGCTAGTTTAACTCACTGTAAGCGCAACCAGCAAGTTGCACTGGAGTGATGGAGGATTTCCTCCTCCTCTTCTGCTGCCACCAGGTCTACTGTGGTAGCAGACATTTCCTACCAGATGGGAAATAACTAGGGATCTCACTGCTATTTTTCTTCTTTTTCCCTTTACTCTGTGAGTGTGGGTGGTGATTTGCACATATTCAAGCAGGTTAAAATGGTGTGGCTGTGTTCTGTGGCTGTTTGCTCACCAGCCCCTCCCGTGGCCATGCCACCTCTATGGCAACAAGTGAACCGTGTGTGTAGCTCCTGACTGTCAGCCCACACAGCCACAGCAAAGCTCCTTATGGGCTGGGTGAACATACCATTCTGTAGGCTGAAGAGCTTCAGGAGTTGCTCTGCGTATGATGAGATGCTTCTGCTGAAAGATAACTTAGTCTAATAGCTCCTGGACAGCTTGAAACCTCACAGCATTATCTGAAGTCTTTTAGAAATAAGTTCTCAATCCTCTTGATACTCACAGAGGTATCACAAATGTTGGTCTCTTGATACTCACAGAGGTATCACAAATGTTGGTGACATTTGTTTAACAGTTTGACAGGTCTGGTGATCTGACCGGAAGGAGTTTGGTAGCACATATAAGTTTTTTGGCTTCATTTCTAACATTTTACTAGACTGACATCCAAATACATTTTGTGTTGGCACAGCAATACATTACTTGGGAGCAAACCTGCTCCCACTGAGACCATTAAAAATTCTGAGTTGTGGGGAATAACTCAGGAATGACATTTACTCCTTCAATAGTATGCTAAAGAAATTGCAATATGAGGATTGAAAATAACTTCTAAAAAGTCAAAGAAATGGCTATGGAAATGCTAAGGTGTTTTTAGCCAATGTTGCAGATTCTCCATCTATAAAAAATACTGATCTTGCAGATAGTTTAAGGAAATAAGGTTTTAGTTTTAGCAGCATAATAGTTCAGAATAATTTCTGTAAGGCTCCCTTCACAATTTATTTTTGAAAGAATTAATTTTGACATGAAAATAATACACAGAAAAGATGTCTCTGATATGTTTTGGGAGCTGTTTATTTTACTCCGTTATGTGAAAATTGCTCAAGAAGTGATCTGATGGCATCACATATAACAGAAATGCAAAAACACTTCAAATGGGTAAAATGCTTGTTGGTGAAGGGTAAGAGGTAAAAATCAGATCTGGTGACAAATATGAGCCCACTCTCTTGTTTTGTGGTCTGGTTTATTTTTATACCATTTGATCTGTGTCTGCTACTCCAAATTATGTTATTTTAATTAAGCAGAACTGTTCTGTCAGAAAGCAGAGAGTTCTTCGCCTGTCTCACAATCCTTGGACCTAAAAGAATTGACGATAGCATGAGGACAGCAGGATGCTCTTCTAAAAATACTCTTATGAATGACTTTCCTTGAGTGAGATTTTTTGATAATTACTATATTACAGCACTAAGCATATGGAGATGTCTTAGTGAGAAATTTGCTCTTCTGAAGAAGGCTTGAACTAATATATTCAGTTTCAGGTCTGGTTGGGGTGTAATGGAGAAAAGATCCAGCCAGGGTGGGAAGTACACAAACACAACTTTTTTTTTTTTTTTTCTTTTTT